>VDFB02285502.1:0-81045 GCA_007258455.2 Sequoia sempervirens | reverse complement strand
AAAAAAAATCTAGCTGAACCGACGAACTGAACCCCCAAACCAGTATCGAGACCGGCTACTTAGCTCTTGAGGATGGAAAAACCTCTTAGAGAAGATTAGCCACGATAGTGAAAGATCCTCCCTAGTTAATATTGTGTAAGTCATTCAGAATCACAGTTTGTGTAGGAAAGATTTGTTGGTAGATTTACTTTAGAATCTACGCTTGTGCTGAATGCTAAAGGTTTGGAGCAATTTCATACAAAGATTGTATCTACACTTGTGCTAAATGCTAAAGGTTTGGAGCAATTTCATACAAAGATTATTTGTGTGTTGAATGTTGTTGGTTAGAGGGTTTGATGGTAAAATTCCTTTGTCACAAATGAAACAAATATAATGAGATTTGTGCCAAATATTATATTTGTTAGTGTAGATTGGAGAAGATTTATAAGTGTGTTTAAATTGTTGATTTGTGCTAGTTGGAAATGGGCACCATAAGGTTTTTTGTGCTCAAATCACTTATTTATAGGTTACAATATGCTCAACTTTTAGGACTTTAGAATAATCATATTTTATCCCAAAAACATTTTAAAGCAAAATGCTTAAAAGCTCCTAAAAAGTAGGAAATAAAGAATTTTAAAGCAAAATTAATCTAAAGAATTAATAAACAAAATTCTAGCTAAAGCAACCCAAAAATAGATCTTCGTCTCTTTATCTGAAAATAGAACCATTGCAAATAACAACTGCCAATCATACCCATTGCTAAAAGTAGCAATTTGATGCAAGAACATCCTATGTGATTTTGAAACCACTCTTTCCTTTGAAACCTAGATGATCTTCCAAAGAATACTAAAACCCTAACCACCATGAATTTGTCGACAACTCCATCAATCCAGCTTGGTGACTCAAATCTGATGTCCTCCATGGAAACCGGAGAAACTCAATGTTTCAAACTCTAGGTCATTGTTCCCAACAATTGAAAACTTTATGAAACCTCAATTGCCTTGATCCAACCTGCCAAGTTATAGTTTTCTCTTAGAGTTTTGACAAGGTAAAAAAATGACTCTTCAAACATGCAGAAATCGGCAACAAAAATGGCTGCAACACTGCTCTTGTATCCCCTTTCAAATGGCTAAAACTTGGTCTAAACCATCAACATAGACCCCAGACCAGTAACACGCCTAAAATCCTAAGTGTTTAATTCATTCTACAAAAGTGAAGGAGTGACATCTGCTGATATTCATATTAAAACAGGGATGTAGTGAAAGTTTTGTGAGCTGCCATCATACATGCATTAGGAAATGCATTCATAAGCAATCTGAAACATCGCTTTTAGTGCCATAGAAGAATGAAAACCTTCTGATACATGCATAAACACTGCCACTATATGCGATTGAAATGTTGTCCTTTTCTGTTGCAGGGGGCTGGAAACTTTGTTGATTAACTAAAGTATGTCAAAAACTGTCTCCCAAGTGCCAATCACTCACCACAACCACGTACCTATGACATTAACAGTCCAGGTGCCTAGTTTTTACTTGAATGACCTCTTTGTAGTCTGGGAATGCACATGCACCACCCATGTCACTTGAACACAATCATAAATATATCCAGGCACACCTATGAGGCATTCATGCTACTAAAGCATGGTGAGAACCTTTCAGGAGCATGTTTTAACTAGTCTGGTCACTCAAGCATCATAGATGTGCTCTTTGTCCATCCATGTCACTTAAATTTGGTTAGAACACATTGGACTTGCTCCTCAGCTAAGCTTGTCACCTAACTCATTGAAAAACAGTACTAGGCAGGCCATAATGCTACTACTGCCCCTTAAAAACCTACTGGGAATGCATTTCAGATGTCTGTCACTTGGTAGCACCCAAAGTCGGACTTAGGCACTTCATTAAACTGTTTATGTCACTCCAAACTCACAGCATTCCTTCCCAAGCTTGCAATCTGATGTCATTGTTACTTAGCACTCTCTCATGACCGTTTAGGTGCCTCTTTCTGCTGTTACCTGCTCCCAAACACTTTTATTGCATTGTCATATCCTGCTCAGTTCTCAATTTCTGCTATGCCTTCCTTGGAATACTGCAATAGCAAACAGATGTGAAGAATGGGGAGTTCCAGGCACTTAAGTACATGAATAATTATTTGACAAAAGTCTGGTCAGCCATATAAGATTTCAAGCAATTTATCCTTCTCTAAGGCTGACCAAGACAAACCTCAAAGCCAATCATGAAACCTACTTCTAATTCGCAACAAATCTGACTAACAAACTTGGAGAAACACAAGAAAATGATCTACAAATGACAAGTTTTGTGGGGGTGTAACAGACCCAAATGATGGATCCAACCCTAGAGGAAAGAGTCTCTAGATTTCCATATAGGGTATGCTATCTCAAATGTTGCAAGACTAGACGAGATGCTGCTCATTTCTTCATTCTTGGAGTAGATAAGAATATCATCTAAAAAAAACTAATACAAAATTATCCAAAAGTTTCTGAAAATTATATTCATGGCATTCATGAAAGAGACAAGTGCACTTGTCAAACCGAATGGTACCACTGTGAACTCATAGTCCCATATGAGGTACCATCACCTAGATTGAGGATGTTAACATGAAAATTATTTAATCTATTAATAATGCATAAGGGCTTAAGCATTTGATCTTGTAAGGAAAGGGAATTAATAATTTTGTGAAAGGAAATTTTGAGGTGTCCCAATCAATGATAAAATGCTAACCCAAAATCATGGAAATGCATGGGTTGATTATACATTATGAAAAAGAATTCAACCTTTCAAAAACTAAATAAATGAGATTTAGTATTGATGGCTAGCCTTTGTATCTATTATTATAGAAAGTGGCCAAAAATGACCATATGTTTCTTTGTGCATTAAGCCAATGAATTATAAGCATAGATTCACTCCTAAGTTGGGTCAAGTAGGGTCATACCTCCATCAAAATACTAATTTAAAATCATCTTGGAGGCCATAGCTTGTCTAGTGAATTTACTCCACCTCTTGTTGAAGGACTTATCATGCATTCTATCAATAATAGGATCATTGGAGATGTCCTAGATTGATATGGTTCCCTCTACGTATTCAAGATCAAACTTAAAATTTAATTACGATAACTAAACCTCTACCTCACTGTGACCTTGGAAGATAAGGTAGCCATATAAGATTATGCCCAAATAATTAATAGTTTAAATCATTACATTGATCTCATATAAGCACAAGGGTTAAGATGTGTGTGTGCGTGTGAATCCCTTGTATAGTTAATGTAATGTCCCCTTCTCAGCACTAGTTCCATCTGATGACCGTTAGCCTATCTTGGAGGCCCGTAGGCTAGTCGAAGGAAAAATTAGGGTTTCCTATTTTCTAGGAGGTTTCTTCTGAATTTTCAGGGGATTGTTTGTAGGTGTTTGGCAGTTTATTTTCTGGGTCTTTCTAGGTTTTTAGAGGGCTTCAAAAGGGTATGACATGCATTTTCATTTGAGGACATTTTGGACTTCTATTTTTAGTAAGTTACAATGGCTGCCTGATTTGTACTCTAATGGAGTTTGGAGTCACTATTTTTAGCAATATGCTATTTTTAGTAAGTGTTATTTTCGGCAGTGCAGTTTGGCAACAGTTCAGCACTCAATGTCTATTTTTGGCAAAGCAGTTTATGCAGAAGCATCTCCAGCTTTCTTGGAGCCTGTTTTGGAAGTTGGCAACTTAAGTCATATTTTAATATTGTGCTTTTTTGGCCCCCAATGCCTAGACTAGTGACTTTAAGTTGTTTTAACTTGTGTTATTTCATGAGGTCGTCCAACTTGGAAATATATTTGCTTTTGATAAAGTTAAAATTGCTAAGTATTATTTGGGCGCCCAAGTCAAGTCAACATTGCAAATTAAAAGATTATTTTAATCTCCTCATATGGGTGTCCCTTTTGGAGGGAAAAGCAAGTTTGAATTTATGGATTGGAAAAGCTTTAAATACATGGCCTTGCCTCTTCATTTGGTATCCATTTGCTTATGATAACAAAGTGTTGCTGAATTTTATTCAAAACTCTTGCTTCAAGGTTGGCATACCTCCTAACCTTCATCAGTTTCGAGTTTGAGAGATAGCTCCTAGCTGATCAGTGACTGCTTCTTCACTCTGAGGTTGCAGATTGAGCTTCAATGGAGATGGCTTCATTTGATGTTTTTTGATTTGGTGTGGTAGCAAGTTAGCTTTCAGTTTCTGCCCTTTTTGGTGTTTTATCTTCAGTTTTCATGTTGCTGGTTTGAGTGTGGCTGTAGCACGTTTTGACTTACATCTTTCTGAGAAGTGGAGCAATTTTTGTGGGTATTAACTCATTGGAAGACTAGCATTTGGGCATCCCTATGCTCCTATTTTGGTGATTTTAGAAGGTGTATCTGATTTTTGCTTGAGGTCGCCCTTCTCAAGGAGGCTGTACCATTTGTTGTTTGTGCCTTGGGATGCATGCAAAAAAAACAAGAGTTGTTTGGAAGGGTTTTGCTGCTTGGGATTGAACACCTAACCTCTAGGCCTCTTTTTCTTTTAGTTTGAGTTCCTTTGGAGGTGATTTGACAAAGATACGAGCATTGTGGTGATTTCCAAGGTTGTTGGTCCAAAAATCAGAACACTGCCATTTTATATCAGACCTGGTATTTTCAGTATTTCACCTTATTTTCTTGATGCTCATCTTTGTATTTGATATGGAGATCATTGTCTAACATTTGGGCTTTCAAGTTGCTAAATTATCTCAGTTTCATTGTAAGAGATTTCAATATTGTAATGTTGATTCAGTAGTACTGTTCATCCCCTTCATTTCTGCACTTTGTTTCATTCCCACTGAAAAGTGGAAGAGGTTGGCTTGCCACCTATTTGCTTTCCTTTGTTACCTACTAAAAAGTGGAAGAGGTTGGCTTGCCGCCTAAGCATTTACATTTCATTTACTTTCTGTAGCCCGCTAAAAAGTGGAAGAGGCTGGCTTGCCACCTAAGTATTTACATTTCTATATTGGTCAGCTTGCTGCCAATATCATTTGTATTTCCAGCATTTTCAGTTATAGCTAACAAATCCCCTTACACCATATGCTCTCACCTTGCCCACTCCGGCATCTGGGAGATTAGAAAGTGAAGGGTTGCTTCCAAGTTTGTAATCTTCCTTTTGACCTAACGCTAACAGGTAAAGTTTGTGTTGAAAAATCAAAAAAAAAACTAAGGGGGATTTTACAGTTAAGGTGTTGTCTAACTCTAACCTTGGGAGATCAGCTAACATATATGACTATGCCCAAATAATTAACAATTCAAATTGTTCAGTTGATCTCATATATGCACAAGAGATTAGATGTGTGTGTTTCTCTATGTGAATCTCTTATATAGTTAAGGTGATTACAACAAAGGTCATATTAGCAATATAACCTTGTATTGAGGAATTTAAGGAGATTATATGATAGTGTAGTTCGGCCTTTTACCATTATAGATTTGGTTACGTTAGCATTGCAATATGTGGTACATTTGTTGTGTATTTTTACCTTGCCATAGAATCTTTAAACTAATCATAAACCAAGTAGAATCATAATCATGCTCTTAAATTTTTAAATTATTTCAAAATAACTTCTATACTAGTTAGAATATAATTTTATATCACACTAACAAAACATTAGCAAAAATTTCAACCTTAGAGGAAGGTATATTACATTTTTTTCAAAAATAGTGAAATACTTTTATAATGAAAACTATAAATATATTTAAAAAGGGCCTAATAAAAATCACTTATTAGTAAAATATCTAAAGAACATGGACACAATTAAAAGATAGTTGATAACCTATGACCATATTTCAATAATAATACATGGTAGCTGGAATCCATAAACCTTGTGTCCCAAAATATGTAGTACTGCAAGATAATTGACATCCAACTCTCTTCTAGAATTCTTATAAATTTGAATAGATCCAAAATATGCTATCAAATGAAGAATATTGGCATCCCAATGATTCTATCAATGTAGAACTAGAAGCAAGGTCCTAACTGTTGGTTGAAAATTTTGTATACCTTGAGGAAATACAAAATTGTGGTTTCAGCCACAGTGTGTGAGATAAACTCTCCTATTTTCAAAGGGAAGGCTGCCCCTTTGCTTTCTATTTTAACAATTCAGAAATAAACTCTAACTATAAATCTATTCTAAATCTGGGTGGAACTCCGCCTTGTTCTCCTTTTTCAGAAAACACACTTATTCTTTTCTCTTATTTCAAAAAAGAATTACAGCTGAAAGCATAAATGATTAATGAAGTAAAAAAATAAAGAAGCAAAGTTTCCATAAAGGCACAAAGTCCTCTGTTGCTCCTCCAGGACCGGAAAACAAATTGAAAGCACAAAGTTTTTGACAACTTACTCTCCTATCAACCTTTTTAGATGATTTTCCGGTAACCAAGTACAGTATGTAGCAGCTCAAAATCTAACTGCATGATGCACTTTTAATGCACAAACATAAAAAATAAAAGCAGCACAAAGTCTGCAAGTTACCCCCTTTGCTTGAGCGTTCTACAATAGCTTCAAACGTGACAAACAACTCAAAGTCTGCAGTATCAAATCTGAAAACCAATCAAAAACTCCAAACACAATAAGCAGCACAAAGTTGAAATATTCGGAACCAATTTTTTCAATTTTTTGAATGCAATTACAAACAACATGCACCCGTTAAGGTTAGCTGGAAAACCCAAACGATGTGGAATTAACTCTAACCAAGGATGTACACCAGGATCCTGAGTTGGGCAAGGTGTGAGCATATGGTTAGAGGATCTTAGTGCACTGCTGAAACTGAGTAACTCTAACCAAGAATGTGTCCAAGGTGGACAAACATATGGTCAGAGGGTCCCTACTAATTACAATGCTGAAAGTAAACTCGACGCCAAGGATGTGCTTTCCAACCCAGAGTGGGAATGGAGCTACCATATGGCGTGTTGGCGTTCTTTTTGAGACCGCACCAACAGAATAAAGTCTCCCAACGGACGCTCTATCCTCTCTTGAACAAAAGTATTCACATGCTAAGATTGCGAGTAAGATCATGCTTTCAACTCCAAGGTTCCTTGAGTGCTTGAATAGGCTCGGTTTGGCTCGATGTGAGTATTGTGGTATGTCAAGAGGACTTACACAATTGTTAAATGACTAACAACAAAGCGAGAAGACTAAGGGCTTTCGTGTGATTCAAATGATTTGGCGGTGAGCGCAAGTTTCCTAATTCTAACCGGAAATGAACTGAATTTAAAGGGGTGTAGGGCCTAAGAAGTTTATATTCCTATTCTAAATGCAGGATATGTGGAGCTTTGTTTCAATAGACTTCAACCGGATTTCACCTAGCCTCCGTCGGACAGCCTCAGTAAAATCGGTGCAATCTTCAAGGGAAATAGCAAAAGATGTTCAAATTATGACTTAACATGCATACACCATCACAACGACGCATATAAGCATATAAATCACAACTGAAGTTAAACTCAAGGTAATGTCCAGTTGACCACACAAGGCGAACTTATCATCAACAAGCCGCTAGTGGTATGGAATAAAGCGAAGCTATCTTAGTAAAACACCACACACCAAAGTAAGCTACTTGCATGAAATTAAGCTACTTGGATACGAAAGGAAGAAGAGACCTTGCTAGCAATTCATGACAAGACGAATTCCATCATCAATGAAAAGATCTATTATCATAAAATGTGTTACACAACAATCTCCTCAAAAGTTTTCAAAGGGAAAACTTTCTCTCTTCTCCAAATTATGCAAAAATGCTCTACAATGCTACACTATCTAATTCTAATGCTAATACTCTCTCAATGTCTACTGTCTATTCCTATCTAATCTAATGTTACAAATGAGGGGGACTCCCCCTTTATATAGCTAGCCAAGTCCCAAAAGACGGCTAGGGTTACAATCAATAGAGTGGCCAGAATCGTGCCACCTCAGCCCTAAATAATATTGCCCTAAAAACCGCCACAGAGGAGAGGGGTAATAAATGCGCCATAATGTCCACCATCATCCTTCTAGAAGATTCCATTTGTAGACGCGTTCACACTGTTCTCGATCTTCTTTCTTGGCATTGTTCTTTGATTTCTTCCACTTGAGGGTTTTCATCTTCGTCACTTCGAGTTATACTAAGTCTTAACACTTAGCCATTTTCTTGCAAATTTTCCTCCTTCGAGATTGAAACTCATCTTCATCGTGCTTCCACTTCAAGTCATCGTGCTCTGGCCTCAACATTTCTCCTGCAAAACAAGCAAGGAGAGGGGTATTAGAATACTTCATGATATAAACTTAACTCACTCACCTGATCCTCACGCTCCAACTTTCAAGCGTTCATCGCCAACTTTGCGTTCAAGTTCATGCCTTAGACAAACTTCATCTTTGAGAAATTCATTTCACCTGCTGGAGCTCTGATAACCTCGATTTTATTCATTTCTGGCTCAAGTAAACTATCTTCACGAAGGATTGAAGCAAATTCACCTAGGCAGTTTCTTTCAAATTCATCATCTGGAGGATCTTACCTTGAAAACACATTTTCTTCATTTTGCCTTAGAAAATTTTCAAATTTCCCTTAGGAAATACATCAACCTGGTGCCCACTTAAAATCTTCATCCCAAAATTCGACAAGCTGTGGAAGACCTTAAAATCAACTCCTCATCGATAATCTTCGATACCCAGAAGAAAATTTTCTCCAGAACGCATCGAACCCATGGGTGCACAACGAACGGGTTCATTTTATTTCTCTGAATTTTGAACCTTAGAAAATTATTCTTTCAACAATTTTGTCCTCGTTCTTCGATCCCCTCTGAGAATTTTGCTCTGACTTGGAAAATTTGTATCAATTCTGTGCAGCTGGCAATCACTGACTTCATCTCTGGCAACTCTGCTCGTGCTTCAAGAAAATCTTATCTCTTCAGAGTCTAGGCGCATTTTCTAGAGGAAGAAAATATTTTGTGCCTTAGAAATTTTTTTAAATCATCTCTTTGGAAAATTTTGCCTTAAAAATTTTATATCCAGCTCGATCCACTTTTGCCTATGAAAATACCAACTTCACTTAGAAAATTTTATTCACAGAGATGCCTGGCACATTTTATTTTCTAGCCACCACTTCGTATTTAACTTCACACTTGAAAAATATTTTTGGAGCTCCAATGCCTTAGAGGAGATTTTATCACTTTGCAACTTCAACGCCTTAGCAATATTTACCAACAACTTGTATTTCACCACGCCTAGCATATTAAACCTCTCCTCTTTTACACTTGCCAGAAGACTCCACTTCCAACGCCTTAGAGAAATATTTCATCACCCTACTTACTCTTTACTTGGCGCATATTAACATGTGTGAAGGATAAAACCACGCCCAACATCTTGTTCTCACACTCCACACGCCTTAGGAAAATTCTCCAACATCTACCACCTTGAGCGCATTTATCACTTGAAGAGGGATGACGCCTAGCATATTATTTTCACCATGCCATTAATCACATTTCACCCCGCTTACCACCTTCACTTACTTTTACCTCACTAAACTTGGGCGCATTTGGAGGGGTGAGGAGGACAAAAATCTTTGACCTCGTTGACTTGCTTCTAACTTATTCCTGCATGGGCGCATTTTGATGTAGGTGGAGGATGAAGTTTAAAACAAGGGCGCATTTTGGAGCCTATGAGGGATGAAACACATGCAACGCCACCTCTTGGAATATTCCCTCCTTCTTTTGTCTTTACATGGCCCATTTTGGGCGCATTTGAGCATGCAAGGAGGATGAATGATGTTGACTCCCTTTGACCTTTTTAGAACTTGGCGCATTTCCACTTAGGAGGAGGATGGGCGCATTTTGACATATGTGCAGGATGAGTTTTAACGCCTAGCTGGTGACTTTTCAGCTTCCTTTGCTTTGTCCTCACATGCCCCTTTTTGGGCGCATTTTGCCTATACAGCAGGATGAAACATGTTGACCAGCTTGACTTTGCCTTATTTTTGTCTTGACATGCCCTCTTTTGGGCGCATTTCAACATGAGAGGAGGACGAGTTTCTCCCTTAGAAACTTTTTGGATTTGTTTGCATGTGGGGCGCATTTTAGCATGTGAGGAGGATAAACTTTGTTGACCTTTTGACCTTCTTGCTTGCTGGGCGCATTTGAACTTGCATGAAGGATGGCGCATTTAGGGGGTGGTGGAGGATGAACTCCAGACTTAGAAAATTTTGCCATCAACTCTCTCAACTTGGGCGCATTTTACCTAGGCAAGTGGATGAAACTTTGCCTTAGAAAATTTTTCCTGCTTCCACCTCACCAACTTGCTTCACGTCCTGCTATTTATAGTAAGCCTCTTGATTTTCACACTTCGGAAGCTCAGATTGCCATGAAATTTTAAACACTGGATCCTCGCAACCTCATTATCCCGTCGACACTGCCACATTTAATCACCCTGCTATTTTAGCATGTTTTAGAAGGTGGTTTACTATAAAATGGCTCATGTTTACGATGGCTCCCATGCTCGATTGAGTTGAAATTTGGATGGCTCCTCACCACGTATTTTGTCGCGAAACAACTGGCATGCAAAGCCTGACTTACTATTTAGCGCTTTTGAAATCGACTTTATAAATAGTAAAGTGCTCCGTTTGACTTAGAAATTTCACGGTAGATAAGCGGGGCCCAGTTGTCAGCGGTGGTTTTACACGGTTCGAAGATTTTGATTTTTTGATGCCTATTTTGGGTCGAAGGCTGGAAACCCTAATTCGCTCGCGGCATATTAAATGGTTCTTGTTTGCTCTCGTTTACGTGGCCTTTGCGATCATTTCGTGATTCCCCGAGGAACTCTTTGGGAGGCCCGGTATGTAGGGACATACCTGCTAAAAATAGTAAGTTCCTTACCCAGAGTGAGTATCTTCATTTGCATGTCACACCATCGCGAAGCGCTCGAAAAACCCATCAGGAATCACCTGACATGCAAAGAAAAGCTCGACATGCAAACCCTAAAAATAGCCTCGGAAGGCTGAATCCTGAAAGTGGTCATCTCGACTTGCATGTTATATCGTTGCGAAGGTATCGAAAAACCCAGAAGGAATATCCAGACATGCAAAGAAAAAACTGCGCATCTGAACCACGAAATTTGTCGGTGAATTTTAAAATAGTAAGTTATCTGTTTTCGCTCAAATTTTGCACGCGAATAGTCTGATACGCTCTGAGTGCCGTGTGACTGTCGGAATCTCAAAAATGTTGACGAATCGCCTGTAATTTCACACTTACTAAAAATAGTAAGTACCTTAGAATCGGATGAAAATTTGCTGAGAGCCAACTGGAAGCACACTGACAACAATGTTGAGCTTAGTTTTCAATTTATTGACTTCGTTTGACCTTAAATTGGCTGGAAAGACTCAAAACCCTAATTTCAGACTTGGCCAAATTCATGTTGAAGCTTGCAGACGGGAACGTCCCCAGGAAGCAGACCATAGAAAAGAGACAGACGGAGAGAGAGAGAGACACACAAAACCAAAGCCAAAATGACCAGAATGGAGCAAAATTAGGGGTCCCCATCTTGAATGGGGTGATGTGTGAAAAGGTCACAACATGGCGGAGATACTAAAGACTACAATGCAATTCAAATCGTAAGATAGGCGGCAAGCTAGCCTCATCCACTTATTCAGCGGGTATTACAAAAGCATGAAGAGATAGATTAAGAAGTGCTGACAGTACTACTGTTCAGCTTACAAAGTAATAGAGAGTACCTGCAAAGAACAAGATTAGAAGTTCTTCAATGCTGCCATAATGAACTAAGATCTCTCCAAAGCCCAATGAGACTTCCCAGTCACAACCCTTCACCAAATTGCATTTACCTAAGTCTGATCTGACAGAACATGGACTGAAAATGCATAACCAGCAACACAGAACCCAACTAAAATGCTTGCAACTCACACTAGACTCACCCAAATGACTCCAAGTAAAATGCAATAGCCTCCTAGAATGATGGCCCCCAAGCAAGAACCATAAAACTGACCCAAAACCTGATATATAATTTTTGCACAAACTTCAAGAGAGCCCAAATGGTACGGCCCCACAGGAGGGGCGATTTCTTTCTATAAAATTCATTTCTTTGTTGAAAAATCTGCAACCTATCAAGTAGGGTCGCCCTTGCCAAAAAAACTCAATGAGACAATACCCAAAATGAGATAAATTTTATTTTCAAATCTATGAATGAAACTCACATTCAGCCAAGATAATCAACAACTCTAGAAAATTCACTAGAATGCAAGGAAACAACTACAAAATGCAGAATAATCACTACAATGCCAAAACTCACTACAAATCCACTCAACTATCATCTAACATCTCCACTAGTTGCTATCTTTCAAGCAAGAAGTCGAGCCAAGGCTAGGAGGCATACATTCTTCGAAGCAATCCCAGTACCATTTCGGCAGCATAACATTACTGAAGTCATAAGATGCTAAATGAAGAGAAGAGGTCTCCATATATAGGCTCAACAAGGAATCTCCAGAAACTTCTAGAAAGTGCACCCTAATTCAACTTTGAATTTGACTTCATTTCCCTCCAAGTATAGGTGTCCCTTTTTTCAAAGCTAATTTGACTTTATTTTAAAATCATCTCCTCAACAAAGTTGGCGTCCCTTTTAAGCATGATTTTAGGGAAATATTAAAATTACCTCCAATGAGGCGTCCACCCATGAAGACCACCTTTTTAGAACAACTTGAAGTGATGAAGCTAGGCCAAGGGGTCAACTTTAAAATATAACATTATTTAATTCAACTTGACTTATCTCTCCAAAATGCATCCCAAGGCCAAGAATGAACAAACCAACTGAACTAGCTGAAGAAGAGAGCCAACTGTGCCGAAAACTACAGGACCATTGCCAGAAATAGAATTTACTAAAAATAGTAAATTCTTGAAGGTGCTCGGAACGCACTGCAAGTCACACCACTGCGAAGCTCTCTGAAAACCCAGAAAGAATCCGCAATTCAATCCCCAAATTTCGAGCAACAACAACCTCCAAAAGGGGAAACCCTAATTTTACCCTCCGAGTAGCCTACGGGTCTCCGAAATAGGCCAACGATCCACTGAACTGATCATGCTCGAGAAGGGGGCATTATAGTCCGCCCTCCCCAATATTGCTTGCCCTCAAGCAATCGCAAGTCAGGATGCTGCAGAATCTCTTCATTCTCCCAAGTTGCATCCTCCAAAGGCAAGTTCTTCCACTTCACTAAGTACTCTCTGATTGTTCTTCTTCTCAAAGAACGCTCTCTGGAATCAATAATCTCCTCTGGGATCAAAATCAGCTGTCCTTCTTCATCCAAAGGTGGTAACTGTGATGAAGCAACAACATTATGCCCAAGTGCCTTCTTGAGGCGAGACACGTGGAAGACATTGTGTACTCTGCAATTCGATGGTAGCTCCAATTTATAAGCTACTGCTCCAACCTTTCTGATAACTTGGAATGGCCCATAGAAACGAGGTTTGAGCTTTTCAGCTCCACTCTTCTTGAGAGTAGACTGTTTGTAAGGCTATAGTCGAAGATAAACCATATCTCCAACCTCGAAAGAGCGCTCAACACACCACTGATCAATGTACATCTTCTGCTGATTTTGTGCAATCTGAAGGTTTTTCTTCAAGGACTTCAAGATATCTTGACTAGGCTGCAACAAATCCTTGGCTTGAGGGGCTTTGCTATCACCAAACACCAAATCAGCAAAGCTAGGAGCCTTATAACCATAGAGAGCCATGAATGGAGACATCCTTATTGACATGTGAAAGGATGAGTTGTAGCAATACTCCCCTAGGTGAAGCCATTTCACCCATGCCCTTTGCTGCTCCGAAACATAGTTTCTAAGATAGCCTTCCAACCACTTGTTCACTATCTTTGTTTGTCCATCAATTTGAGGGTGATAACTAGTGCTTGGAGTTTGCACCGTACCACTCATCCTGAAGACCTCTTGCCAAAAAGTACTTAGGAACTTGCTGTCCCTATCACTCACAATGTTTTTCGGCAACCCATGCAATCTAAACACCTCATGGAAAAACAAATCTGCAACTTGAGTTGCTGAAAATGAGCTAGTGATGGCAAAGAAGTGAGCAAACTTTGTTAATCTGTCCACAACAACATAGATACAATCTTTGCCTTGGACCTTTGGCAACCCCGTGATGAAGTCCATTCATATGCTTTCCCATTTTTGGTTGGGAATGGGAAGAGGTTGCAGCAGACCAGCTGGTAGAGAATGCTCATTTCTGTTCATCTGACAAGTGGGACACTCTTGGATGTAGCGTTGGACTTCCCCTTTCAGCCCCTTCCAAGAAAACCTTTCCCGAATCTGCCTATATGTCTTGAAAAAACCTTGATGACCAGCAAGTGGAATGTCATCGAATGTCATTAAAATCTTCTTTTTGAGCTTAGAATCAGCAACCAAAAAGATCCTTCCCTTGTAGTGTATCAAACCTTCAACCACCTTGTACCTTTTATCATGAAAAGTACCTTCAATGACACTGGTTGCAAACTGATTTTTGGCATAATCAGCAAGCAACATCTCCTTCCAATCAGTAGTAATCTCACACAATGAGCTCAAATGAGGTCTCCTAGATAGAGCATCTACCACAATGTCGTTTTTCCCCTTGACATATTCAATGTCAAAATCGTAAGCTTGAAGCTTACTCACCCACTTTTGTTGTCTTTCGTTCAAATCTGTTACATCCGATATTATAGCTACTATTGTATAGGGCAATTGATTGTGCTGTTTGAATCTTGATGATGAATAAAACATGGTTGATCTTGTTAATAAATGAATGAGTTATGTTTAAATGATGGTTTCATTTGATTGTTACTTCTAAATGATTTTGTCTTGATTAAATATTGCAAACAATTATGGAATAATGTTATTCTAACTTGTGAGATGTTTTTACCTTGTTATGAGCATATGACTGCCGATGTCATGTCATGATGTGCAGGTATGAAGACTGTACCTCCGGACAGAGGAGAGACATCATTCGGGGAGGAACTTGGTCGGGTAAACAGTAACGATTACCAAATTGAGCATACACACACATACTATAGAATGAGTAAGCCAAGTCTGTTTGTCGAGGCAACGGTAAGTCATCCATAGGCTTGTGTATTGACATAAGGATTTTGTATACCCTTCTTTATGTTTAGGGGATGTGATTGTTTAAATGTCAGACTTGCTATACCATGACCCAAGTATGAATGGTGTGAATGTTGTGTTAATGATTGAATGTGAACGCATGCACATCTATATATTGTGAACACGTATTTATATGTACAGACATATCAATACATGTGTATGTTAAGCAGACGGATATGCTCGTACACATGTGTTGACATGTATGTATGCATACATACGTAAACACAGGTATATATATATGTACACATTCCGTTTGATATCTGTAGTGAAAATAATATTTTATAATATTGCCTAGCAAAATTACATAAATATTTATGTATTAATGTATATATTAACAATGTGATTATATGTATGGATATATATACATAAATACATAAATGTAAATGTATTATATATTTATATATTTAAATATATGTATTAATATAAAGGTAATATTTATATATATATAAATATATATATAGATCACGATATAATGTCGGAAAATATATATATTTATATATTTAGAAATATTACACCTAATTAAAATACATATATGATTAAATATATAAATGATTAAGGTTAAAATGTGAAATGTATAAATTAAATTGACATAGAAGAATATTCAATAGAATAAAAATTGAACTCAAAGGATTTAAATCCTTTAGCCATAATGAAATATTTCGATTTTAATCTCATTATGGAAATCGGGTCTTTTGTTTGAATTAATCAAATCAAAGAGAAAGTTGAAATGTTTATAATGAACATCTGAAATATTTAAAAAGAGGAAAGATACGTTTTAAGCATGAAAATCGCGTGAAAAGCCACGCGCAGGAAAAAAAAACGCGTTTGAAACGCACAGCCAGAGAATAGGTCAGTGAATAATGGCCGACACTATTCCTAGGGCATCAAAAATGGCGAACGTGGAAGCTTTTAAACCTTGATCTAACGTGTATAAGTCATTCATTTAAATACGACTGGCCAAAAGAAAACGTGTGACGTTTTTTAAGATAAAAGTTGAAAAATTCTTCTCTTGCTGACTCTAAGGAGGTCGAATCACCTTCAATTTGATGACTTAGGGTTTATGAATCCGCCAAATGTCTTTTTAACAAATTCTGGGCACTTGTTGTCAATCTGCATGCCTTCTAAAAGGGAAAACAGTTGCAATTCGGGCCCTATATAATGACACCCTTCCATTCATTGTGAACACACTTTTTGAACAATCTGAGTTTAGTGTTTTCATTCCATATCTATTTCATTGTACTGCCTGAGTTTTCCTGTATTGCTGAGTTTGATAAGCACAGTAAATTATTTCCAGCATTTACCAGTCACAGTGAATTAAGTCATTTTGAGTATATAGTGAGGATTTTGTATAGCTGAGTAGGAATTGAGTGGTGGAAACACGTCTGAGAGAAGAGTTATAGGAGTTCACTATAGAGTGAAATACTTTTATTAAAAGAAGCCATATTTAGCTTAAACCTGGAAGCTTATTTGAAGGAGAATCTAGAAGAGCAAATTTGGAAGGAGAAGCTTTAAAATCAGGCATGAATCTTCCTAGTTTATAATTTTTATTGAAGTGTTGTTTCCATTTTGATTTTGTGATTGCTGATTTCAATTAGTTCTAATAGGGAAGAACTGTTTTGATGAATAATTAAAGCAATTCATTTAAGAAGAAAATGTGAAAAGGATTCAATGATTAGGGGAATTGTGAAAAAGGGAATATATGAGTAAAAAGCTTAAGGGATTAGATTATTTTTCTTGCATTTAAACGAAATTATGGAAAAGATAAAGGGGAAGGATTTATTTGCATTTTGATTGGTTATTGCATGTTGTGTATGATCTCTATATATGGAGAATACGTAGACGTATTATTTATCTACTAGGATCGAAATGATGGCAGAATCAAGTGAAGTCTTTTAGCTTAAGTTATTAGGATAACTGAGACAAGTTTAGTACTCCTAGGATAAAGAATTCCTAGTTAGGAGGAATTGATACAAGACTCTTGAATACTGTTTTCATTTCTAGTAGGTTCGTATGATTGTAGGATGTCTGGGTTGACGGATTCACCCATTGAAGGACAAACCTATGCGTAGAGTAAGGAAGCCTTAAGTCAAATCGGCCCTGAGTAGTGTTTATGATAGATGACCTTCATTCGAAGTACTGAATGAGAATACTTTGGCCAAAGTAGTGAAAGGTACAACATCCACCTAGATGTGAGATAGTTGAGACTACACTGTCAGTTCATTGTGATCCGAGTACTAGATCGAGATTGTGAAATAGCAAGGTTCTAGTTGAGTAGGACACAGCACTATGCTCAGTTGGTAATCGTTAAAGGTTACCCTACCAATCTCTTCTTCGAAGGGAGGGCGTTCATTGCAAAATGATCGTGCGGGGGACCGCATTATAAGTCCGTGGTTGGCGGAAAAGCGCCCGAGTGATGTTTCTCCTCCACAGCAAGTGGCCGATGTACCAAGATTTGAAAGGACGGACTTCTGGACCTTCTTACCTATTTGTGCAAAAGCTTACGAGCTATGTATGTAACTGTATTACTTTTTAACTCTGATTTGTATTTGCAATGAAAATGAAATTCATGAGGAAACATATTGTAACTTGTACGTGTTTATCAATAAAGAAAGGAAGAAAATTTTATTGTATTATCTTTGTTATATGTTACTTTTACATGTTTTAAGTGAGAATTGGAAAGTTTTTAATTTACGCAGAATTGGGTCGTAAGTAATCTTTCTGATGCATGAAGTGCTTGAGACTATTGTGATCAGTCTTGACCACAAACTTGCTCCCCACCAAATACTGTCTGAACTTAGCTAATGCATGCATGATTGCAAGCATTTCCTTGTCATAGATTGAGTAGGTTCTTTCAACACCCCTTAACTTTCTACTTTCAAACACAATGGGATGCTTGTCTTGCATCAAAACAGCCCCAACACCTTCTCCGGATGCATCACACTGTAGCTCGAAAGGCTTGGAAAAATCTGGTATGGCCAAAACCGGACAAGAGCTCATGATCTTCTTGAACTTATCAAAAGTAGTTTGAGCCTTTTCTGACCAATAGAAAGCCCCCTTTTTTGTGAGATCAGTAAGAGGAGCAGCATTTTGCGAGTAGCCTTTCACAAATCTTCTGTAAAAACCACAAAGACCCAAGAACCTTTCAAATGAGTCAAGTTCTCTGGAGGTGGCCAATCAACTATCGCCTTGATCTTTTCAGGGTCAACCTTCACTCCATCAGCATTGATTATGTGACCAAGGTAGAGTAGCTCCTTCATTCCAAATTCACATTTGGATTCTTTGGCAAACAAACTTTCTGATTCTAGGATGCTAAGCACTTCTTCCAAGTGCTTGAGATGTTCTTCCCATGTCTTGCTGAAGATAAGTATATCATCAAAAAAGATCAATACAAACTTCCTTAACTGCTTATGAAAGACTCTGTTCATACAAGACTGGAAGGTAGCAGGAGCATTAGTCAACCCAAATGGCATGACTAAAAACTCAAAGTGACCATAGTGGCATCTAAATGTCGTCTTCTCAACATCAAACCCTCTCATCCGAATTTGGTAGTAGCCCGACCTCAAATCAATCTTTGAAAAGAACTTAGCTCCATGTAGCTCATCAATGAGCTCATTTATCCTCGGAATGGGGTATCAATTTTTTATTGTGCTTTGGTTCAAAGCACGATAATCCACACATGCGGATGGTACCATCCTTCTTCACTAGAACAACTGCTGAAGCGAAGGGACTCTTGCTTGGACGAATGAAGCCCATCTCTAAGAGTTCCTTTATGCTTTTCTCAATCTCATCCTTCTACTTCTTAGGGTACCGATATGGTGTTGTGATGACTGGCTTAGCCCCTTCCTTGAGATATATGACATGCTCCGATCCCCGTTCAGGAGGTGGCCCAGGAGGTAAATCAGCAAACACCTTGCTCTTCTTGGTGAGTATAGACTGAATATCAGAGGATAGTCCCTCTTTGTTTCAACCGGACTAGCTGAAAGAATCATACATTCTGCAGCCCACTCAACTTGATCATGCCGAATCAGCCTTGCCATTCTCTTGAATGACACAATCCGAGGACCACCATTGGACATTCCTCTTAGCACCACCTTCTTTCCATCGGATTGAAACTTGAGCTCCATGGTTTGTAGGTTTAGAGAGATTTCTCCAAGCGAACACAGCCATTGAATGCCTAGGACGCATCCGTATCTCCAATATTAACTGTTATCTACTAAAATTGCACCCTTATCAGTTGCAGAACTTGATACTTTAGAGAAACATGGGAACTTTTCCAGGTTGTGGGTCACCTAAAAATGGAAAAGAACCTCCAGAGAAGGCCGGCTTCCTTTGGTATCACCTAAACTACTGATCTTTGTAAGGAAAAGGGAGGAGTGCATAAAAATGAAAACTAAATCCTATGGTGATAAACCAAATTGACAAGAGCAATGAGACAATCAGGTTACACTTGAATACTGAAGATGGATATGGGACTGCACAACAAGTTTCTGTAGATTATGCATAAGTATTTCACAAATAGATTTGACATGCACACACTTTTAAGAAGGAAAAGCAATTTTTCACAAATCAAAAGGGTCATGTGCAATTCAGTAAAACACAATTTGTAACCTACATAATACTACTTTTGCAAAGAAAGGCATGCTAACATGAGACAAAGCTATAAGGAAATAGAAAGATTTCACGAAGTAGCTTGATCAATCACCTGAAAATGCACAATATTTTGCAAGAACCAGAAGGCAAATTGAACCATCAATGGTAACCAAGGTAAATTCTATATATCATGCTCCAAATGAGTTACAAAAGTTTGCTAATCTGAGAGAGTACTGCAAAAGTCACAACTTCAGAAAAGCATAAGAACTCCCTACAAAATGAGGCAAAAATGCCATATATACAACAAAACTCAAAAGTGTCGGCCTCTTCCCTAGGGTTTACAAAAAATGAGTCGGCCACAGAAGGGTCGGCCCCTCAGATCTTTTGGAATAAAGTTAATCGCATTCAATGTGCATCCCCCGTGTCCATGTCGATGAAGGATCGCCCTCAAGAGTAGCCCTTAGATCTTTTGCAATCATCACATTAACTTCTGGCCTCCATGTCCCCCTTGAGACTTCTTTGAAGAGCTGCTTTGAATGTTCTGCAGTATTATCATAAATGTCGATCTTCCTTTGCCAGTAGACATCACAACTGTCATTGTGACTCGCAGCCTCTTCCCCTTCGGCTTTCTTCTTGTTCCAGATCTTCCTGCAAGTTGACCTCCTTCGAGAAGCAGCATCAGGTGCCCTCTGAACCGAATTCACATCCCCTGATCATCCATCGAACCAAAGTAGATCCATTTCGTTTATGCTCTATTGATCTTCCTCACAAGAATAGTCAATCAGTCCAACTGCCACTGGTTCGCCTTTAGCTTCCTCTGATTGGTTGAACAGACACCACGTAAGATTTTCAAGCGGTCAAAAGTCGTTCAAACAGAATCGCATGTCGGTGAGACACTAGCCGTGTCTCCCCGATGCTTACAATGCTCCACAACAGCTATCGGCATAACACACAACTGTCGGCGAGACTTCATAGCGAGCGGCAAAAGTTACACCGATGTTAAAGATTGTCGCCCAGACTATCGCTATCAGCCAAACATTATAGCGAGTTCTCAAGAATCATATCGTTGTGCTCCTTCGTTGGCAAAATACCCGCACTTGGCAAGACATCATTCAGTCGGCAAGAGGTCATAGCAGGTTCCCATTAGTCACACCGAAGATTGAAACCATCGGCGAGACTCTTCAGTCGGCAAGACCTCATATCGAAGACAACATTAAGCCAGGAGTCTTACCGATATCCATATACCCTTTCGGCGAGACTCCCATGTATCGGCAAGACATCATAGCGAACGGCAGGACATTATAGAGAGAGCACCCTCCGTCGGCGAGACCACCGGTCATCGGCAAGACATCACACCGAAGCCACAGACTTTCCCCGAGTGCAACTTCTTTCGGCGAGACTTCACTTGGTTGGCGAGACATCACCCCAAACTCAAAACACTACACCGAAGGCACAATCCTTCGGCAAGACTTCATTGGGTCGGCAAGACATCATGCCGAACTCACAACCTTTCGTCGAGACCTCCATCAGTCGGCAGGACATCTCCCTGAGCTCAGATTCTTTCCCCGACGCAACTTCATTTCGGCGAGAACCCCCCTTAGTCGGCAAGACATTATGCCAAACTCATTCCATTCGGCCCGGAGTCTCCCCAATGCTACAATCTTATGAACCACTGTCAACGAGACCTCCCAAGTGGGGAGATATATAAAAACTCATGGCGACCGAAATGTCTTGGCGACCTGGGTATTTCAAATGAATATAACACAACAGCCAGTCGGCAAGACATCCGGCTGGTCTCACTGACTTTCTTCTTTAAGGAGTTTTATGCCAGATCCGAATGAGGCGTACTTTCCAACAGACCTCCTTGTGAAATTGCATCAGATGTAGACCTTCCCAATGAAAACTGAACACCTGCACACTGGGCTCAACCCTTATGGGAGCCACATTTAATCCACATGCCGAATTTAAAACATGATTTTCCCCTGCAATTGCACAAGAAGCAAACAAGTTAGAAAATATGTAAACTTGATGCAAATGTTCCTCCATCTGGCCTTCATGAACACTTGAAAACATAGCCTCCCCTGCCTGATTGAGCCTGCAGGTGAAAATCGAGTAACATTAACTACATAGAAGTCATCTTTGACTTCATAGTTGCCCAATTGCATAGACATGTTTGAAATCTTCTTGGTGCAAGAAATGTGAAACCCATCTGCAACCATAACCTTGAAGCCTTCAAATTCTTCCGTTTGGAGCCCTTTCTTTGTCACCATACCTTCATCAATGAAGTTATGCGTTGCTCCTATGTCAATCAAGGCAACTATTCGCTGCCCCTTAATCATCCCTCGAACTTTGAAAGATTCATTTTTGTGAAAGCTTGAAAGTTGGGCAAAAGCACTCCCACCTCCTTTTTCATCTTCAGACTCTTCTGGGGCTCTTTCGAGTTCACTGTCATCAAAATCAGACTGCTGGTCTAAAAAATCAAAATTACTTTCTTCAGCTAAATAGTATTCAATTTGATGAATTTTGACTCCTTTTGGGCAAATATGATCTTGGGACCATTTTTCTCTACACCTGAAACATAACCCCTTTCTTCTAAGTTCATTAAGTGTCTCTGGATCCAACCTTGTGACATGAGTTTTATGCTGTTTGAACTCCTTATGGTGAGGTCTTTTTCCTCTATCCTTTTTGTGGAATGAAGGTTTGGATTGAAATTTTGCTTTAGGAGCAGCCCACTCCATATTTCTTGCTTTCTTCATTGCCTCCTGTAAAGAGGGTCGATCAAAAGCTTTAATCCAACCCTTGAGTGGCTCCATAAGCCCCTCACTGAATAGGATCACCAACCGCCTCTCAGTGATTCCCGTGACCATTACTGAAAGTCTCTGAAACTCAGCTATGTAGGCGTCAATTGTGCCATACTGTCTAAGCTGGGCCAGCTCCCTGAAATGTATTTCGGAGTCCTTCTCAAATCTCTCTAGGAGTCTATTGGTAAACTCATCATAGGTCGTGATAGACCGATGACCCAAGGTGACTAGGCCATGGTACCACCACTCGTGCGCAACCCCATCTAGGTGTAACGTAGCGAACTTAATCGCCTCCTCCTCTGCCATAGGTCTAAGAGCTAGATAGTTATCTAACTTCTGTATCCAAGCTCTAGCTGAATTGCTGTCACTCCCATCAAAATGTGGAAGCATAACCTTGTTGATGGCCTGGTGCAAGTCCCTCTGTACTGCTGTTCCCCTATGATCATGATGTCTTCCTTGCCCTTTATTCTTCCTTTTATGGTCCACAAAGTCGTTGTAGGACATGTCTTGCTTGATTTCATTAGGAAGGGAGTCATACTCAACACGGTTGAGTCTCAACTGTTCCACAAATGATGCATTTTCTTCTGGATCAAGTTGTGGGTTTACTGGTGCCAAAAAAGTGGGTTTAAATGGCCTGGAAGAGATGTAGGTGTTATTTGAAGTATGTTGGTTAACATGTCCACTATGCTGACTGGAAGCACTATGTTCACCCGCATGCACTGGGTTGTTCTGTGGAATTGGGTTATGACCCATTTTCCCCATCATGAAAGACATCATATCCAACATGGCGTCCATCTTCCTCTCAAACCTTTTTCCCGGACTTGGCGTTCTTTCTCTCCCTTTTCCACTGTCATCTCTGTTGCTAGTAAACCTCTCATTACCACCCGATGTCCTCTCAGTATCTCCCATTACTGTTCCCTGAGAAGAATCCCAATGTGCTCTTAATACCTCTGATGTTGTCTGACCTTCTGGAACCTGATATGGCTGCCACTGATTTGCAACCTTCTTGTCTTCCCTTGCTAAGTATCTTTTTTCTCTGTCACTCATAGAAGTCTTTTTCACAGGATGGCAGGATGTGTGGCTCTGATACCACTGAAATATTTCGAACCAATTTTTTCAATTTTTTGAATGCAATTACAAACAACATGCACCCGTTAAGGTTAGCTGGAAAACCCAAACGATGCGGAATTAACTCTAACCAAGGATGTACACCAGGATCCCGAGTTGGGCAAGGTGTGAGTATATGGTCAAAGGATCTTAGTGCACTGCTGAAACTAAGTAACTCTAACCAAGAATGTGTCCAAAGTGGACGAACATATGGTCAGAGGGTCCCTACTAATTACAATGCTGAAAGTAAACTCGACGCCAAGGATGTGCTTTCCAACCCAGAGTGGGAATGGAGCTACCATATGGCGGAGATACTAAGAACTACAATGCAATTCAAATCGTAATATAGGCGGCAAGCCAGCCTCTTCCACTTATTCAGTGGGTATTACAAAAGCATGAAGAGATAGATTAAGAAGTGCTGACAGTACTACTGTTCAGCTTACAAAGTAATAGAGAGTGCCTACAAAGAACAAGATTAGAAGTTCTTCAATGCTGCCATAATGAACTAAGATCTCTCCAAAGCCCAATGAGACTTCCCAGTCACAACCCTTCACCAAATTGCATTTACCTAAGTCTAATATGACAGAACATGGACTGAAAATGTATAACCAGAAACACAGAACCCAACTAAAATGCTTGCAACTCACACTAGACTCACCCAAATGACTCCAAGTAAATGCAATAGCCTCCTAGAATGATGGCGCCCAAGCAAGAACCATAAAACTGACCCAAAACCTGATATATAATTTTTTCAAAAACTTCAAGAGAGCCCAAATGGTACGGCCCCCAAGGAGGAGCGATTTCTTTCTATAAAATTCATTTCTTTGTTGAAAAATCTGCAACCTGTCAAGTAGGGTCACCCTTGCCAAAGAAACTCAATGAGACAATACCCAGAATGAGATAAATTTTATTTTCAAATCTATGAATGAAACTCACATTCAGCCAATATAATCAGCAACTCCAGAAAATTCACTAGAATGCAAGGAAACAACTACAAAATGCAGAATAATCACTACAATGCCAAAACTCACTACAAATCCACTCAACTATCATCTAACATCTCCACTAGTTGCTATCTTTCAAGCAAGAAGTCGAGCCAAGGCTAGGAGGCATACATTCCTCGAAGCAATCCTAGTACCATTTCGGCAGCATAACATTACTAAAGTCATAAGATGCTAAAATGAAGAGAAGAGGTCTCCATATATAGCCTCAGCAAGGAATCTCCAGAAACTTCTAGAAAGTGTGCCCTAGTTCAACTTTGAATTTGACTTCATTTCCCTCCAAGTATAGGCATCCTTTTTTTCAAAGCTAATTTGACTTTATTTTAAAATCATCTCCTCAACAAAGTTGGTGTCCCTTTTAAGCATGATTTTAGACCTTAGGGAAATATTAAAATTACCTCCAATGAGGCGTCCACCCATGAAGACCACCTTTTTAGAACAACTTGAAGTGATGAAGGAAGGCTAAGGGGTTAACTTTAAAATATAACATTATTTAATTCAACTTGACTTATCTCTCCAAAATGCATCCCAAGGCCAAGAATGAACAAACCAACTGAACCGGCTAAAGAAGAGAGCCAATTGTGCCGAAAACTACAGGACCACTGCCAGAAATAGAATTTACTAAAAATAGTAAATTCCTGAAGGTGCTCGGAACGCACTGCAAGTCACACCACTGTGAAGCTCTCTGAAAACCCAAAAAGAATCCGCAATTCAATCCCCAAATTTCGAGCAACAACAACCTCCAAAAGGGGACACCCTAATTTTACCCTCCGAGTAGCCTATGGGTCTCCGAAATAGGCCAACGGTCCACTGAACTGATCACGCTCGAGAAGGGGACATTACAAAAGTCTGCAAAATTGAGCTTGAATACCTCTTGTATAACACCACAAAACTCACAATCAATATGCAGAAAATGTCGTCACATAACACCTTGAATCAACACAAAGTTTGAAAGCAATTTGCCTCTTTTAATTGACTGTAATCTGATTTACATCTAAACTCAAAGTCTTAAAGTGCACATACAAACTAGCAAAGTTTTGTTGCATTGCAAAAAGATAAAAATTGCAATAGACCCCCTCAAGTATTTATAGGAGAGAAGTATTGAGAAAAAGGTGGGAGGATCCCAACTAACTTGAGAAATTCTCTCAACCACTAACTAACTGCAGTTGACTTATTCAATATTACAAGTCCTATTGTAATTTTACTTGTAATATTACTACATGCAATTACAAGTTACAACTTTGCAAGTGATATGATCACATGCAATTTACATTTTTCCATTTTACATGTAATTTGTCAAATCTAAATTACAAATACATAATTGAAACTATTCTAAGTGTCCGAAGACACAACTCGAACTACATCATCCTTGATTGGATCTCCATGCTGCTGTTTGGAAAACATTCTTCCATCTTTGTCTTGGAAGCATTCTATGCTCAATCATATCACTTATTCAACTCCTTGCGTGGCTTCGTCATGTTGTTGTTCTTTCTTTGTATCATTCTCCAGTCTTGGAATTTGTTTGAAAAATAAGGCCCATGCCTTATATTATGGATTTAGTGGGTCATGTGTGCAAACGGACTAACGGGAATGAGACAAAGGGGCTGCAAAGTGAGGCCAAAGCTCAATTTCAGGTTTTGGAAGGTTGACTGCAAGTAAAGTGTGTAATCAAGATTTTTGGAACATATTGCAAGTGAAAAAGTGCAAGGTAGGAAAAATAAGAAGTCATTGCAAGTTTATTTTCTGAACTTGTACTTTAGTTATGACTAGAATTTCCTACTTGCAGTTGGTTTATAAAAGCCCGATTTTCAGGCAAGGGCATCATTTTTTCTTTCTTTTCTTTTGCAGAAAATGGTAATGAGATTATGGAGAAATGTAAATGCGAATGAGATGGAATGAAAGGGAGATTTATGACAAATGGAAATGAAATGAATATGAAAGTGAAATGGAATGAAAAGCAAATGATATGAAATGAAAAACACTGAAAATGAAAGAAGAATGACGTTTTCAGCCAAAGACGTTTGAAATTATGGAGAAATGAATGACGTTCCAGCAAAGAACGTTTTTATTTATGAAAGAGGAAAACGCGTTTTTCATCCAAAGAGCATTTCTATCAAATGCAAACTCAAATACACACAATGGCGTCATAAATAACAAGAGATTCATAAAACAAAGACATTAAAATGAAGAGAAACAACCAAACTAAAAAGAAACATATATGCAACAAGAGTTTGCAAGCCAAAATGATGAAGGAAAACCCTAGGCGACTTGCACAAACTCAGCCAAAGAAGATTACTTGATTTAGCACAACTGGGATTCTTTTATTACAGCCAAACATTTATGAAACCACCATGAAAAGAGAAGAAGAAGCAAACTCAAACACAAACAACCTTCTCCATCAATGGCGTCAGGTTTTTCATGACTCAAAGCAAGTAAACAAATCGACCTCCTTGCAAAATCGGACTTTTCCAAGCATTTTACAAGTTACTTTAAGTCAAAACACTTAAATCGGACTTTTAAAGACTCATTGCAAGCTTATTTTCATTAAAAGACTCAAATCGAACTTTTTGAAGTCAAAAACAAGTTCACTTTATGACAAATAACTCAAATCGGACCTTTAAGAGCTTATTGCAAGTCACTTCATGATAAAAAGATTCAAATCGGACCTTTTTGGGCTCATTACAAGTGAACTTAAGTGAAATCGGACTTTTAAGAACATATTGCAAGTGACTTTTTAAAAAGTAACTTGTAAAGTGAACTAAAAGTTCCCACACCTGTAAGTTATGCAAAAAGTTCCGACAACTGACTTAAAATGAAAATTTAAAAACATTATCACTTGCAATAGAGATAAAAAGTTCCTATTACTGACTTGCAATAAGAAACCAAATCCCCTACTTGCAGTGATGCCCCAAAAACCCGAAATTGACCAAAAACATAAGGAAGATGACTCAGAAACTCATGAAAATGATCAGGAGTGAATGAAAAAGGATGTCCAAGGGGACCATGGATCTAAAATTGAAATTTTTCAACCTCTGCACCTCGTAAAACATGCCTTAGGAGAGAAAATCTTCAATTTTATTCAAAATTTTGATAGGTTATCCCAATTTTTAACAAGTTAAAAACTAGGGACAACACTAACCACTAAACTTAAATTATGAATTTAAGTAACTTTATTTTGTACTAATACTTGAAACTCTCAAATAGTTTATAGCTCGGGATAAATCTAAGGAATATGAAAATACTAGATATTGACATAAGGATTTTTTATTAATGATATGAGGCATCAAACATAAGATAACATGTTTACCTGCGCTGTTGCTGCATAATTGATGCTACCACCAATGTAACTAGCACAAAGGGCTGAAGCAATCTGGGATGCACAAAAATTAAAACGCAATCATACAAGTGTTAAGTATGAAAATCACACTTATACAAAACTAACCAATGTCAAAGAATGAAAGAAATTGTATTATTGTCCACAAATGACAAAAATATGTCCATGAGATTCAAACATACATCTAAGAACAATCACATAAGGGATCCAAACATTAGGTCTAACACATAAAAGAAATGGAATACTAAGTCTAGAAGTTAAAAGCACAACAAAAGATTCTAAATAACTATGGGTGAACTGAAAATAGCAAACCCAAAAATGTCAAAAAAGGCAAGTGCCAAGTCTTACAAACAACATAACAAACATGTGAGAGGAAGACTCACGAAATTGAAGAGTATAGGATAGCCTTTAGTTTATAGGAATACAATCAATACCTTCCACCCTTCAAGTCCAAGAGCATGCCCAATGATTCTAAAGGAAATAATTGTTCCAAGAATAGTCCCAAAAGCACCCAGCCAAAAGGCCTTCAATGTGATTCCTGCCACAAGAACACAAATTGAATAAACTTTAACCATATTCCAAGAAAATTAATTGCACAAATTAATTACAAAAAAAATTATGTTACACATGTTATTGCAATCTTTGATACAATATAAAATTCTTGCGTGCAAGTTTATTGGTCTTGAACTATGAAAGTATGGACAATCACAATAAATCATAGTTGTAAGACTTGGACTCAGCTAGGACTCATTTGGCTGATTTATTACTCGAACTTAGACCCAGCAAATTAGAAAATAAAAAAAACATAAAATATAAGGATTTTTTAAGGATTTAAAGCTTTTATTTCCTCCATCTGCAGTACTTACAGTTTTGTGCCTCTCTCTTTGTAATGTCAATCTCCACCATTCCTAAGACCTAAACTATATAGGAAACATGAGGAGCCATATGTGTGAAGGAATCACAAGTAAAGGTGTACACAATTTGCATTGAAATATCAAAGATAAGGGATGCAAAATAACATTGGTATTTGGCAATTTTTACACTCATGTTTGGTCACATTTGGCAGGTTTACATGGGAAGGGTATCATTCTAGTCACAAGTAGAAGGAATGCCATTTTCTAGTCAAGTTTTTAGAGTTTTCTACAATCTTGAATGACTAGTCATGGAGTTACATATATGGAAATTGTAGATAGGAGACATTTCTACTTCAAGAGGTCCCATTTGCAAAAGGTTGTGTTTTTATTGAACAACTAGGACATGTGACTAAAAGGTCAAGTCTTTGTTAAGTCTAGGTCTCTATCACTCATCCAAGCTTTCTCACCTAGGGAATCACCAAGTCTACGAGTTTTGGGTGAGTCCTATAATATCCAATAAATATGTTCACAAAACTACAATTGTTCCATATGAATGAACAATCACATTACTCAAATGGTATAAGCATACAAAGTGAATATCAAAATCATATCACATGAATAATTCAATAATATTTTGTTAAAATATGAACTAGTAGTATGGAACAAATTGCCATCAAAATCTAGTTCAATGCCCATCTTGTGAGGATATTTTTGGATGGTATTTGAATAATGTTCAATAGATTGACCCTTAATCATAATCAAAAGTGAATGGGGAACCTTCCTATGGTGTTATTTCTACAAAACCCACATAACATGTGATAAAAGGGAATAAATTCTCACCATCCATCCAACTCATCATAGTTGTAGTTCTTATCACATCACATTACTTATTACATAATGAATTTATACATGATGCCATTAAGACTTATATTGTACATTGGGGCTTCATTTTGTACACAACATTATACTTCGTCCTATGCAGAAAACCTATGTTTGTGTAGGTGTAGGTAAAGACTTTAAACATGATGATGCCATTAAGAATTTACATTGTACATTAAGACTTCATCATGTACACAACAACATACTTTAATTGTTAGGATATTAGATACTTTAGGTTTAAGCCATGATAATCATTTAACCAATAAAATTGATAGTGCAATGTAAACATATTTGAAGAAATAATTGCAAAAGAATAATTGACACAATACACAAGATTTTATGTAGAGAAGACCTTATGGTAAAAAAAACCCCACAAAGCATCATTCAATAGTTAAAAAACTTACATCAAATCTATACATTTATAAATGTATTCGGAAAACTTGAAATAAACCTTTTTAAAATTCACCGATAATTATGCTACATAGTATATATGTATACTTTTTTTGTTTTTTGTTTTTGCTCCCTTTTTACTTGTTTTCAATTACAAAATCTTAACAAATGATTGTTGAATGAATATTTTATTGCATTTATTGCTTTATGGTTTCTGGATTTGATTATGTAAATATTTTTTGCATCAACATTTTGGATCACACTCCGTGATCCATCAAGCAATACACATTATGGATTGTGGAAAGCTGTTAAATTTAATATTTTATTGCATTCAGAAAGAAACTAATAAATATGAATGAAACAGCCTCAATTATTATTGAAAAGCTTCCCAAGGAAATTCAGATAAATAATAACTTGGTATAAGTCCCAACGTTCTCCCTTTGGCTGGGCAGCTGGTCAAAACTCCACAAACTTCCAAACCTGGTCTCTATCTTTTATTACTGCAGTGACTTCCCTTCTCTCTAATTTACCATGTAGCTTTGAAGGTAGATATAGGCCGAGCGCTTCTTTTTTATTGAATTACCATGCAGCTCCTTTTTCCAATGACCCCTATGTAGACAACTTCCACATCCCTTCACAATGGGTTGGTGTTCCAAAAACAACACAACAAGAAAATTCATCAAGACTGCCACATCCTCCTCCACTATTTTTTTTTTTAATCAAAAGTGGCAAACCACTATATTTTATTATTTTATATATAATTATATTTACAAACCCTGGTTCGATGAGCACACCGGCAGGAAAGAACCAAGTGAAGAAAACCTTCGGTTATAGCTCAAACGTTACAAAATGTTTTACAATTCGGTACCATATACATACAGAGGAGCCAATTTTTCCATTTGGCGTTCGTCTAACTTGTCGACTTACATGTCCATAATTTCAAAATTACAAAACATTTTGCTAATTGGGACCATTTACATTCATAGAAGCCAATTTTTCCATTTGGTGTTCATATAACTTGTCAACTAACATGCTCATAATTCAAAAAAAACTGCATCGTATATAGTTTGAGATTTGCCTTAATGAAAACTGATCCAAAAAAGTAGCTTCCATTTGTACTCGAAACTGTGTTACATCCCGATTTTATAGCTACTATTGCATAGGGCAATTGATTGTAATGTTTGAATCTTTATAGTGAATAAAACAATGATGTTTTTATTATCAATAATGGCGTTCTATTTAAATGATGGTTTCATTTGATTGTTACTTCAATTGATGTAATTTTGAATGAATGTTGCATAGAATTATAGAATAATGTTATTCTAACTTGTGAGATGTTTTTATCTTTTTATGAGCATATGACTGTCAATGTCATGTCATGGTGCGCAGGTATGAAGACTGTTCCTCCGGACAGAGGAGAGACATCATTCGGGGAAGAACTTGGTCGGGTAAACAGTAACAATTACCAAATTGAGCATACACACACATACTATAGATTGAGTAAGCCAAGACTGTTTGTCAAGATAATGGTAAGTCATCCGTAGGCTTGTTTATTGACCATAAGGATTCTGAATTCACTTCTTTATGCTTTAGGGATGTGATTGTTTAAACGTTAGACTTGCTAGACAATGACCCAAGTATGAATGATGTGAACGTTATGATTGAATGGGAACGCATGTACATCTATACATTGTGAACACGTATTTATACGTACAGACATATCAATACATGTGTACGTTAAGCAGACGGATATGCTCATACACATGTGTCGACATGTATGTACACATACATACGTATATACAAGTGTATATGTGTACACATTCCATCTGATATCTGTAGTGAAAATAATACTTAATAATATTGCCTAGCATAATTACATAAATATTTATGTATTAATGTATATATTAATAGTGTGTTTATATTTATGATATATATACATAAATACATAAATGTAAATGTATTATATATTTATATATTTAAATATATGTATTAATATAAAGGTAATATTTACATATATGTAAATATATATATAGATCACGATATAATGTCGGAAAATATATTTAGAAATATTACACCTAAATACATATATGATTAAATATATAAATGATTAAGGTTAAAATGTGAAATGTATAAATTAAATTGACATAGAAGAATATTCAATAGAATAAAAATTGAACATTAAGGATTTAAATCCTTTAACCATAATGAAATATTTCGATTTTAATCTCATAAGGAAATCGTGCCTTTTGTTTGAATTAATCAAATCAAAGAGGAAGTTGAATAGTTTATAATAAACATCTGAAATATTTAAAAAGAGGAAAGGAACGAAAAATCACGTGAAAAAGCCACGCGCAGGAAATAAACGCGTCTGAAGCGCGCGATTGGAAAAACTGATCTTTGAATGGCGCAAATACTGATCTCAAGACCATGAAATGGCAACGTGGGAACGTCTGAGACTTGACCTTTTCGTTTGGAAACGAACTTCCTTGTTTATTGCAACGATTTAACCTAAAAACTGGAAAAAAACGCCTTGCTGTCAATCCGCCATGTGAGGATTGAAGAATTCTAAATTTGCTGACTTAATAGGAAGTCGATTCATCTCTATTATAATGACTTAGGGTTTGTGAATTCGCCAAGTGTCTTTTTGACAAATTCTGGGCACTTGTTGTCAATTTGCATGCCTTCTAAAAGGGAAAACAGTTGCAATTCGGGTCTATATATAGACGCCTTCCATTCATTGAAGGGGGACATTGAACAATCCGAGTTTATCATTCTACAAATCACGCCTTTTGCTAAATTCCGAGTTGAGCTTTTGTGTGCGAATTCATCTGGAGAACAATTCTTTTCTTAGTATTTTACTGTGTGTGGGAGTAATTTCGGCTGTGAGAGTATTCATCATATCTGAGAGTATCATTGCATCATTCATTTCTGCTAGTCATCAATTCTGAGTTTAACATTAAAGGATAGAGATTATCCTTCATTCTGGTTTGAAAGTTCTCCGTCAATAACAAGAAGGCTGGAGATCTTTTGACTGAAGGAAAAAGGAGCTTCAAACTCAATCTAAATCACCATCTGCATAAGAGTATTTTTATAAATATCAGGCAAGCTATTCACCTTCTTATTCCATTCTAATATACTTCTAAAGTTCAATAGGCATTCTATTCGTTCATGCTATAGAAGAGTTTCTGATTAAGGGTTGAATTCCTGTTTGCTGAATGAACAAGGATAAGAATGTGATATTTTGTATTATTCTTTAATGCTTGCAAAGATTAGGAATTGCACTTAGAGTTCATAATCAAAGATAAGGCTGTGGAATTTAAGTAATAGTATTGTATGTTTTCTTTTGTATGCATTGCTTGCATTAGTGTACAAACTATACTAGAAACCTAAATACATTATAAAGTGTTTGCTTACTATTAACTCCATAAGAAGAGTATATGTTAAAGAAGGTACTAAATACTAGGATAGGAATGATAGCAACGAGTCAAGTAACAATTCTCAGCTTAAGTTATTAAGGTTAACTTAGTGAAGCTTGTGTAACTCCTAGGATATTGATTTCCAGAAAAGGAGAGGACTTTGAGTTACTTGATATGCTTTTCATTTCTAGTAGTTTAGCGTGATGTAGGAGGTCTAGGGTTCGCACTACCCTGGAAGGACTAACCTACGCGTAGTGTAAGAAAGCCTTAATGCAAATCGGCCCTGAGTAGTGTTTATGATAGATGACCTTCATTCGAAGTACTGAATGATAATACTTTGACCAAAGTAGTGAAACGTACGACTGCCACGTAGACGTGAGTTAGTTGAGACTACACTGTCAGTTCATTGTGATCCGAGAACTAGATCGAGATTGTGAAATAGCAAGGTTCTAGTTGTGTAGGACACAGCACTATGCTCAGTTGGTAATCGTTAAAGGATGCCCTACCAATCTCTTCTTTGAAGGGAGGGCCATCTATCTAACGATAGGTGTGCGGGGGACCGCATTATAAGTCCGTGGTTGGCGGAAAAGCGCCCGAGTGATGTTTCTCCTCCACAGCAAGCGGCCGATGTACCAAGATTTGAAAGGACGATCTCCTGGACCTTCTTACTACTATTTGTTTTAAAGCTCATTGGAGCTATGATAGTTAAGGTATGTATTCTTGTTTCATGTATTGTGAAGTTTTTGTATTGAAGTGGAATCTTTATTGTAAACTAACATGACAATTTGTTCACGTTTTATCAATAAAGGAAAAGAAAAATTCTATTGCAATGACATGTTAACATGTTTACTTACTTTTAGGATGTAATTTATCGCAATTTTATTTTACGTACGGGTTGGGGCTGTTACAAACTGTCATCTGCATTGTTATAGGCTAGCCAAAAAATTGCTCAAAAAAGTTTGCATTCGAATACCTTGACATGTTGAAATCATTTTCAAAAAACTCACTTCAGCTTTCACTTATTCTTCTATCTACATATTCTCCACAGAGTTCTCCCCTTGCTCACCATGTCCCTCATCCATGTTCTGAGAATTGAGTGCAATATTCATATCCGGAACCACAATTGCAGCCCGATTTTGAACCAAATTCTGGACAAACCTCTGCCTATCCAGCTGTGCACGAACTGGCTGGCATTGAATAACTAAAGAAGCTGCATGGATACAATTATGATAAAGCAAGAAAGACACATAATGATATTTTTCTCTAAAACATTCAGACATTTCTCTCCCCACATGATGACTATATCTTGCCAATGCCCTGTTAAGATGACTTTGGTCAGAAAGCTCCAGAGACTGCTTGAATGCATCATAGACATTAACAAACGCCCTATTATTAGGTAAGAAGTGTGGCGGAAAGATTCCACCAACATAACCCTCTCCCATGCCAAAAACATACTTTTGTGCACATTCAACAAGGGCATCCTGCAGGAATATGTCATTAACAATTTTTTCTGCAATTATATCACAAAATCTAGACATTGTAGCATATCCAAGAGGTTAGAGATGAAAATTGACAAAATATTTGATGGGAAAAGCAACCTCCTTGACTTTGGATGGAGAAATTTCGTCCCAATAACACATTTGAGACACCTATAATCGCAGGGACACCTTAGCTTAAACACAGTTTGCAGATGAAGCTCTTCCAACCTTCCTGTAAATGGCCTCTCCCACCTTTGCACTGGAAACCACACACGATAATTCTTCGGACGATAATCCATCACTGTTACCCTTACAACTTTTTTGCAAATTAATCCTTAAGAGGATAGTTGTGCACTTACTGTTTGTCAACAAAAAACTTACTTTGGCCGAATAAATAGAGGAGTTTTTGCCATAAGACATTAACTATCATGATGACATCAAGTTTAGTATGTACAAAACTAAATTTGAACATCAGAAAAATGACATTTAGCACATGCTTGATTGATATCCTACACCTCCAAAATAAATGAATCATTTAACATTAAGATGCTAAATGTACTGAAAATTGGTAAACCATTTTAAGAAATAATGAGATGAAAACACCTGTTACCATGTTGCAAGAATTAATGCTTTCTGAAAGGACGGATATAGAAATCCATGTGTACCACAGTTGAAAGATGGCAACTCCAAATTTCACTGTAGCGTAATAAGGAATACGAACAGGCTTAACCACACGGATGAATGATTACACCAGCTGCCAATTAACACACAACACATATGCATAGCCAGAAACATAACACATCTATAATTGCCAATTACATATATGAGGCCGGATCATTTCATCTCTTCATGAAAATTTATCACATATATATGTATTCTTATTCCTGAAATATAACAAACCCTGTCTAACCTTCACAGATGTTAGACAAAATTTGATATAATTTAGGAGTTTCCATCCTTAATCAAATTTGCTATCTAGAGAAATCAAAATCTCAAAAATTGTACCATGCCAAATTTACCAGATATTTGTACACACCAAAAAATTAATTAGTTAAACTGCCAAATCTAACAAAGTCTTTCCTCTTTTGTTAGTAAAGCTTCTAACATATAATGCGTCTTACCCAATGCAACCACATGAGTAACTTCATTATCTGCTTGATCACACCCATAATTTGCCAAAAGATCTGCAACCATATTTCCTTCTCTGTATGTGTGCAAGACTTCATAATTACCTATTTTGTCAAGCAATGACCATATTTGCTTAACAATATATTCCAACTTCCAATTCTGAAGCTTACGATCTCGACATGCATTAATTAAAATCATTGAGTCACCTTCTACTTGAATCATAGGTAGTTTGAAGCTAAAAACTAGCTTCAAACCAAACAAAAGAGCTTGAGCCTCTGCAACATTATTAGTTCCAGTCATCAATTTATAAAATTTTGCACATAACACTAAAACTTTATGATCTATTATAACCACCCCTGCTCCAGATACTGGATTCCCCCTAGATGCTCCATCTATATTCAGCTTAAAGATACCTAAAGGAGGAGGAGACCACACTATAGAATCCCTGCTTACCTTTGGGACATACTGATGAAGATTACCTTTGAATGGCAGAGACAATAAAGTCCATGAGGACAACAAGCTTGAGTCCCAAGCCGTAAAAAGTGACCCAACATGCTTTACTTTGTACACATAAGCATTTACTATTTCAGATATTGACCTTTCCAATAGTAATAGCATTTGATCAGTGTTCAATTTCTCTTTCCTAAAAATAATTATATTTCTTTCCCACCAAATAGCCCATAATACTGAGGACGGTATGATGCACCAAATACTCACAAAAAATGATGTTTTATATAGCTGTGGCCAACTAGTAAATAATTTCCAAATGGTGTTTGGCATAGCCGTTAACCAATTCATTTTAGCCACTACAAACAACCAGCAAATCTGTGCTACTGAACACAAAAGAAAGAGGTGATTTATATCTTCAAACTCCTGATCACAAAGCACACATTTAAAAGGAACAACTATCTTTAGTTTTACCAGTTTATCACTTGTTAGAATTTTATTTTGAATTGCAAGCCAACCAAAACAACTTGCTTTAGGCAAAACTTTTGAATTCCAACAAAACTGATAGGCTCTTTGTTGTGATACTTGTAGGGATGCTTGAGAAATTGATTTGTACGCCTCTTTAACTGTATAACAACCTGTGTTTGCTTTAGACCAAATTAATCTATCAGGTTTAGATGAAAAATAAACTACTCTTTATTGTAGGATGGATGAAATCTGATCTTTATGATTCTTATCTATTGCCTCTTTTGAAAAGTCCTTCCACTTGACTTTTCCAGTCATTCAATTCACATTCTGAACATAATCTTTTACTTTTGAGCCCCAAAGTTGAGACAAAAAATTTGCAGTGTTCTCAAAATTGAAATCTACAGCTAGATTCCAGTATCCATTCCAAGAATCTTTCCAAAATGAGGCTTCATTACCATCATTCACTTCCCAAGTTAGATGAGGTAAGATAACTTTCCTGCATGAGACCAAAAAATTCCATATTGCAGACCCTAAAGGTGGATTTGCAATAGTAAAAATTCTTGATGGGCAATGGTTATCTAGATATTTGCTCTGCATAAGATGACACCACTTAATTATAGGTTTAGCATACATTCGCCAAACTATTTTACCTCCTAGTGCCAAATTTCTATCTATCAAATTGTAAAGGCCTGCTCCACCTTTTAACTTCTCTAAACACATTGTTTCTAGAGATATCAGAGGAATTTTCTTTTTGCTATCCAAATTACCCGACCATAAAAATTTCCTGATCAACTTTTGAATTTGAAAAATGGACTTTGGTGCTTTTAGAACTGCCATATAATAATTTGGAATCGTTGATAATACAGGTTTTACCAGTAAAATTCTCCCTACTAAAGATAACCATCTACCTTTCCATGACAGTATTTTAGTTTGAATGGTTTGAATGATTTTTTGCCAATAAGTAATCTTGTTCTGACCAGTAAAGAATGGGATACCAAGATATTTACATGGCAACTGGGCTTGTTGAAAACCAAAAAGACTCACTATTCAATTTTCAATAACAGAATTTGTATTGAACAGAAATTTTTGACTTTCCTTCATTTACTTTTTGTCCTGAAGTTGTAGTGTACTTATCCAATAAAGACTTTATCTGCAAAGCTTCTCTTATTGAGGCTTTACCAAAAAGAAAAGTATCATCAACAAAAAGAGAATGAGTCACTGATATGTTAGTATTTGGAATAGAGACACCTTGAATGAGACCACGTGTATGAGCTTTGAGAAAAGACTTGCTCAAAGCTTATGCTAAAATGATAAATAAGAATGGAGACAATGGATCTCCTTGATGGACCCCTTGGGTAGATCCAAAAAAGCCAACTACTGATCCATTTAATAAAACCGAAAACTTAGCACCAGACAAACATGCCATTATCCACTTACACCACTTAGGAGAAAAACCAAACTTCAATAGCACCTAATTCAAAAAAGCCCAATCAACCCTATCATATGCCTTTTGCATATCAAGTTTAATAATCATTGTAGACAATTTATTTACAGCAATGGAGTGCAAAGTTTCATGGGCAACAATTGCTCCTTCTGATGTTTCTCTCCCAAGAACAAACCCCCCCTATTCCTCAGAGATGATTGAAGGCAGAAGAGGATGTAATCGAAGATAATGGCCTTTGTGAATATTTTATAAATTGTATTACATAAAGAAATGGGCCAAAAATTAGAGAAAGTATTAGGAGTTTTTATTTTTGGTATGATGGCAATATTAGTCACATTAAATTTTTTCAGCATACCTCCTGATTTTCTTGATTCCTCCAGAGCATTAGGAATATCAACTCCAATAAATTCCCAACATTTTTGATAAAAGATGGCAGTGAAACCATCAGGTCCTGGTGCTTTGTCAAGAGACATGGAGAAAACCACTTCTTTTACTTCTTTGAGTGAAAAAGGAGCCATCAGCCTGACATTATCTTCATGAGATACCAGATTAGAGATATCTTGAAGAAGCTCTTCTCTTTCTCTTGCTAAAAGAGCATTGACATTATTATTTGCTAAAAGAGCATTGACATTATTATTATTTTGAATCTCTACCTCTTTAGTAAGCAAAGCTCCTGTCACACTGTCTTTAATTGAGAAAATAGAGCTTTTTGCTTTTTTTATTTGTGCTGATATATGGAAAAAATTTGTATTCCTATCTCCATCTTTCAGCCATAATTATCTAGATTTTTGTCTCCAATAGACCTCCTCTCTCAATAACTCCTTCCATTCCTCTTGTAATTTTCTCTGTTCTTCAAATAATGCATTATCAAGGCCGTTAGCAACAATGTTTTCATTTACTACTTCTAACTTTTTGTAAACCAATTCTTTCTACACAAACACATTTTTAAAAACATGTTGATTCTAGGGTTTTAGTTGTTGTTTCACATGCTCCAATTTCTTGTTCAATTGAAACATTCTAGAACCATAAATAAAGGGCGCACCCAATCCGGATGTCTAAACCACATTGCCTCAAACTTAAAAAAGGATTGAAACTTTGTTTTTATTTGTTTTGCAACCAAATCAAGTGAAATAGCAAAATGATCAGATGCGGCAAAAGGCAGTATTTGAGATTGAAATTGATGATCACTTAATACCCAATTCGGAGAGATTAAGAACCTATCTAATCTCTCTGCAGTTTGAAGGAAGTTCTTCCTCCTATTTGTCCAGGTATATCCACCATTTTGTGGAATTACATCTACCAAAGCATTATCTTGAATGTAAGCAGCAAAATCCTCCATAACTTTCTTTGGAGGACATATACCACCTTTTTTCTCTAGAAAACTTGTAATTGCATTGAAATCCCCCGCAAGAACAACTTTGTCTTGCCCCAAACCATCAAGTTTCAGTTTTAGGGTATCCCACAACAGCTTCTTGCCTACTGTACTGTTAGGCCCATATACATTGAGCAACCAAAAAGATAAATCAAAGTGATTAATCTATATTAGCTGCCAGTTATGATCAAAAGAGATATTACTAATGCAAACTGTTTTTGCATTCCAAAGAATAAGCAAACCTCCTGAGGCTCCCTGAGAGGGTGAATGTGAAGCTTGCCATTTGCTCCATTTCTTAGCAATAACTTGAAAAGATTCCTCAGAAGTTTTAGTTTCTTGAAGAACAACTAAATCTGCCCCACAAGCATCCAATTGTTGCTTGATTTGGGCCCGTTTGTCAGGGGCATTTATGCTGCTGACATTCCATGATATTAGCCTCATTGAGACTTGGGAGAGCAACAAGCTCTCCTTGGTCTTTTTTGTTTCAAATCTATACCCATTTGGGCATCTAATGTTGTCTGTAAACCTGCTGCTATATCTTCCTGTAACTTGACAGCTAAAGATTCCCTACCCCTTTTGGCAGGAGACTTTTTGCTTGAAGGAGGGGACAATGGTGACTGGGAGATTGATAGAGATACCAAATCATTTGAAATCTCCCCTTCCCCAAAAACCTCTGAAGAAATATCATCAATTATTTGTTCACCTACAAATACTAGAGCCTCATCAACAAATTTTTCAAACTCCTCAGAAGGTAAAGTAGAGGAATGATCATTAAGATCAACAGAAGGCAACTAAGACTGTAAAACATAATTATCCTCCAATTCTTGGTCATAAAATCTTTAACCTTTCATCACATTAATTAGACAATCCAAGTGTGAGCACTGAAGCACACTGATTCAATTATTGAAAACTATCAAAATTGAACTGAGGAAATAAGAGCTTAATAGAAGAAAGAAAGATTTTCATAGGTGACAACAATAATTTCTCCAAGCCAGGTACAAAAGAAACAATAATAGGCTTAAAATGAGAGTTAGAAACCGTGATAGCTAACCCTTCATTTCTAAAACCATCTAAGGATAAACAATCTCCGTTATCAGAATTACTTCCGAGAAAGCCCTCAGCTTCCCCCAAAGATAGATGTCTACAAAAAGAACCTTCTACATAATTCAACTCTAAAACTTTTGAAATCCCACACTGTTGAAGCCCTACAGTAGGACCTTGAGAATTAAACTGTGAACATGTACCATTAATAAATTGATACCATTTAAAGAAGATATCAAATACCTTAGAAATGAATGACAAATCAATCATTTGCAACAATTCCTTATCAGGAGTAGCAAAAGCCACGAGCGATCTGTCATTCAATGAATTAACAGAGCTTTTGGATGTATGCCTATTAACATCCATGTTCAAATCCTCCAACTCCACACATTTTGTGGAGGAATGAATAGGTGAATGACATAAAAAACAGAATTGCTTTGGATCCTCAAAGACCACCTTCTGTTTCCACAAGCCGTAACTTGACTTAATATTAACATCAGCTAGAGTCTTAGAAATGTTGGGTGAAAATTATGTAATCAACTTTTCAATAGATTACACAACTAGGACTTCAGCCACAGCTATTTGAGATATAAATCTCTCCTCTCAGAAAGGGGAGGCGCCCTTCTTACTGCTGACAGAAGCTATAGTAAAACAAATAAAGTAATTACAGAATGTACACAATACTTACGAAGTGGGGGGGGCGTGTCACATTCATCCTTCTCTCTTTTTTCAGAGAAGATGTTTACAATGCTTCACTATTGGAAGTTCTCAATTCACAATAACCTTAAATGTTCAACAACTAATAATACCAATACCTCTATCTTGTCAAAGCAAAGCATAGAGATACCAGAAGTGATTAACGATAAACAATTAAAATAAAAGGGAAAGCTCGCGAAGGCACAAAGTCGTTTCGTAGCTTTTTCAATGGTAGATCTGTGAAAGATGTATCGTTTGTTGCATTAGAAGCACAAAGTCTTCTTAGATACAACAATTCCTCGAATAGCATGAACAATTACAAGCGCAAAGTCTTGTAGATCATCCAACCAAAGTATCCAAAGAGCATGAACAATTACAAGCACAAAGTCTTGTAGATCATTCAACAATAGTTAAACAAAACACAAATGTAAATCCAAATAAAGGATGTAACACAAAGTTTACATGAATTACTTAGAGTCTTTCAGATATCACTTACTAATCACCACCAAATGAGATCAATTCACAAGACTATCGAATCCAACACAAAGTCTGGTTAACAATCTTCTTCTTTTTTATTGATCAGATTTCATTCACAAAGCATGAACACAAAGTTTCACAATTCTGCTTCAAAAAGGGCAGCACTTCGTTGCAAAATACTAAAAGATCCTCAATGCAAAGGAAATCCCTCATATATAAAGAAAGAGAGAAGAGCAAAATTAGGAAACTAATTGAGAAAATCAAGGAAAGTTGGGTGAGCGATTCTAGGAGATCTCACCTAACTTTGACCAAAGTCAAAGTGTAATTTTTCTTAATGAAATTACATCTCAAACTTGGTGCAATTACAATTTACAAAAAGACAAAATGTCAAGAAATATTTACAAGATGCATAATGGGAAGCATCAAAAAAATGTCTAACACTAGAGATTAGGAACCTTCATGTTTCCTTGCTTTGGGCACGGAAGTCTTTGTATTTCTTCCTGGTCTCCTACACGAACTTCTCATCCGGACCAATGGTGTGAATTCTCGTGATCGATCTCATGGCAGATGAGTGAACCTTCTTGCACCTGTCAAGATGCGTTTTTAGGTTATCTAATTTGAGCCTTGTATCACAAATGATTTTCAGAGAGGCTTCTGAAAAGTCTGCGCTGTCAATCAACTTCATGATGGCTCCTTTGAAGATCAGGGATATTTTTGTGGCTGGCAAGAAGATACGATTTTCCTCAAGAAGTTGTCCTGGTAACTCCTTGATACCTTTATCAAGAATCACACGATGTCCTTCGACATCTTCCTGCACTTGGTGGAGATCCTCCGTAAGAGATTGAATTACTTGAATTCGATGTTTCAAGGATTCTCTTACCTCAATGAATTTTTCTTTATCGGGAATTACCTTGGCTTCCACCAATTTACTGAGCTTTACCTATTTCATTTGTGACCATGACAACAGGCATTTTTCTATATCTTTGCGCTCCTGGGAAAGTACACTTTTCTCCTTATCAATCTCTATGGTGAGCTTGGCTAGCAGAGTAGTTTTCTCGTCAGCAACAATTATAATCTGAGATCCGTGTTCTATGATCTTCTCAACGAAATCATACAACACCCTGCCTTTGGAGGCGAACTTCTCAGCTTTCTTGACAACTGGATCCTCAATATTTACCATTGCCAGTGGTTGTGCATTAGTTGAAGATCCTGCAAGTCTCTTTACAACAGTGGCATAATGCTCTGTCCTCTATTTGTACATATTGCGAGCTTGCTCCATTTTATCCAGTCTTCCAGCCAAGATGTCCAATGTCACTTGCGCATTTGCTTTTGCACTTTCATTGGTAACTTTGCCAAGCTGGACTATTGTTACTGTGTAGTCCTCCATATTGACATCTCCTTCTTCCTGCAATGGTATGCCAATCTCTACATACTTGTGACCAATCTTGTCAACATTTGGCCTTGAGTATACTTTCGCCTTTTTCTTCCCTTTAGCTTTTGGAGGGACTATCTCTTCGAGGTCGAGCTCCTCTGGAGAAATCATTTGTTTCTTCCACTTCGACACTTGAGATATCAACCAAGGGGGAAGAAAGGAGGTGTGAACTTCTGGATTCACCGTCAACTCTGTTGTCATTGTCACTTCTGAAGTTACCATGGGTATTGTGACAATGGGCGAAGTGTTTGTCATCATTGCTCCTGTAGGCTGCACATTGAGCTGATCGCGTATTGATTCATTCATGAACCGATTGAACTCAGTTTCAGAAGTGATATCATATGACGGCGATGACAGGCTAGGAATGGATGATGGAGAACTTGACAAAATATCAACCGTGTGAATGCTTGTCACCGAGGGAGTATCAAGCACGGTCGATACTGCAGGAATAGTGGATACCTCTGCTGCAGGAATGCCTATGGTAGGAATAGGTGATGAAGGAACAGGAGGTGGAGGAGTACTCGGATTTGGAGATGTATGAGGAACACTGGAAATCACAGGCGATGACGTTCTGGGAATTTCCTCAACTACATTCTTAGGTGGAGACATAGTTCTTTCTTGATCATGCCTGGGTTCCTGTTGATCACCCTCTTGTCTCTCTGATTTTGGTTCACCTTCGGAATCACCTTCAGGTTCTTCAGAATCTTCTTCAGACTCTTGTCTGCTTTCAAAAACTTCTTCTGCATCGGAGTCTGCTTCTGCTAAGTCTTCATCTTCAGCGGATTGGTCATTGGAAATACCTTCTTCATCGGAATCTATCTCCTCTGAAACAGTCCTTTTACCTTTAGAGCAAGATGGTTCAGATTCCTTGGTTTCTCCTTCTGGGACAACCTGGGTATCTTTCTTGCCAACAGTAAACTTGATTCTGGGACCTTTTCGTGAAGAAGTGGGAACAGCCACTGATTTATTTTTCATGCGGAGTTTTTGCTGTCGGCGAGCTTCTGCTTTGGATTCTTCTCCTTCTGAATCTATTCTAAAACTTTTCATTTCAAAACCATGCTTGTGTAACCATTCTGCAGTGTTGGATAAGATTGGTGTCAATCTCTCTCTGATACTAGTAATTTCTTTTCTAGACCATTGAATTGCAGGTAACAGCTTCTTAGAAATTTCTTGTTCATCATAGACAACATTCATGATATCGCCAGGATCTGTAAAATCCTCTAGTAGATCAGCAATATCAAGGTCTCTGATCTGTTGTACGGTCAACCTGCAATAATCCATTTTGCGAATGGCTTCTTCGTCCCTGCAATCAGCCCAAATGTCCTCAAAACGGTACTAGTGATGATGACCCTTTTGCAATTGTCTTCTGACAACCCGGTAATCAAAATCAAACCTATACCTGTAGGTCCTGATTGTCATGACTTGCATCTCAGCATAAACCGATTTGGATTTTTGTACAGTCGGGATAGTATATCTACCAATTGTCAGTGGGAACTTGAATCCACGCTTGTGAATATTTCTTCATTCTTTGTGCACTGAAATCAGCTGTCTGCACATCTCCATGAGAACCCACTTGTCTGAAGGATATCATGGTAGCATGTAAGGGCAACCAGTGTAGCACCCTACTCTCAAATAAGTAAATGTTGGGAATTGTAGAAATATGAATCCAACTTTACTTACTGCCTTATAGGCCTCATCAGATACCCTTCTCTCGAGAGTCGGATCAAAATTGAAAAGCAAAGGTGCGAAGAAAGCATCAATAACCCTCCTGAAATGATGGAAGTTTTCCTTCAATTCTAGTTGATAGAAAAATTTATACACAGGTACCAGCATCCAATTCCCTTTAGTGGATAGACCTAGAAATTGCCTCATTACAGCTGCTGCATACACCAGATAAGAAGTCATATAGAATTTTAATGTAGAAGGCACATTGATCAGTTGTTCATGTATTTCATCGCTGATGTGTTTGCCCCAATCAATGTGAACTTTTTGTCTTATGATTTTGATGTATTCATACATCCAATCATGAAAAGTGGGTGATTCAGGCAAGCCCTTCACTCTGCTCAAGAATGTGATCATATCTTTGACATCATCTTTGAAATCACTTCGCAGGAGTCCCTTTGGCCATCTGGAAACAGTTTGCCTAGGCTTCTTCAACCATTGGTTATTTATCAGGTTTTTAGCCTTATTGGGATCAGGTCATAGACTTCTTGTGCTTTTTGTATCGAGATATCAATGTACTTCTCCGTCTGTGCAACTTTAAACACAATATCAAAGAAGTCAGGGTCAAGTCTCAAAATCTCGTGCCTAGAAGAATCAATCACACTTCTGCTCTCCCTAATGTAGTGGGATGCAACTTGAAGGAAAAATTTTGTATTGTGCGCAGCAGTAGGGAACTTAGATACCAAATGCAAGTTACTGTGTACAATTGCTCTCATAGAATCAAGAAGAGGCTTCTTCTCAGTTTTCTCTGCAAAATCAACTAAGTCTTGATGACCAACCTCTGTGTCTTTTATCTCTTCCACCTTGGAGACCACTATAGTCGGCGGATAGACACCTTGATATTTATACTTCATTTTGTCTTTAGCTTTTGAAGACGACAGAGGTTTTCTGGCAGTCATCAGAGAGCAACTGAATCTCTGATTAACAACTTTGAGGATCTTGAAAAGAGACTGAAACAAGGATTCGAAACACTAGCTCAACCAAGATGGAGCTCTTACAAAAAACGCATTTTTGGAGGAGGTAGATGCGCGCCCAGCAAAGAGGAATGAAGTTTGAAGACCACAAATGATGGAAATGAAACAAAAGAATCACTTTTAAGTGATTGGGAAAAATAAAAACCTAACTTAAGTCGCCCAATTAATTGAGGCATAAAAGATGGCACAAAAAGCAAAAAATTGTAAAAGACATGAAAAAGTGCGCCTGAGCCAAAAAATGGCTAAGTCTGGAAAAATGTGTAATAGCGCACTTTTTTAGCGCTTTAGCACATTTTTGAAAAATCACTTTTATGCAGGGGCGCTGAAAATCAGCGCCCATGCACTTTTCAATACTTAGCCAATTTTTGGCTGTGAGCAAGAGCGCACTTTTTTAGTGCAACTGCATTTTTCACAATTTAACTAAGTATGATCAGTGAGACTTCGCGAAGGAGCTCGTTTCGAAGGTCTTCGCGAGGCGAACATAAGGGGATGCTCAAACTGACTGTTTGAGGCTTTGGAACACATTTCGAGGTGGCTTGAAAATCACCTCGTTTTGCATGCTTGAACTTCACGAACCTAGAAAACGGACAAATTTCGTAGGGGGGTTATCCGTGGAACGAGTGCTGCTAGATTCTGTGATAACAAGAAACATCAATAAGCACACAAAGCCTGACTAGTAACGATGGATTAGAGAAAAAAAATGAATCATGATGCAGATAAATGCCTAGCTGATTGCCTAGGACCTCAATAATGCTCGACTCTCTGTACTCTAGAGGTAACCCTTGTAACTGAACCCAAAAGGGAACAAATTGAACCCTAGTGTAAGAAGGGAAAAAATTTGGAGTCTAAAGGGTTGTAAATAAACCGTGTCCTTCACAAATCCAAGATTTTTTTCTATAAATGGCATTTCTAGAGTCTTTATCAGAAAATATAACAACAAAGAAACCTTCTCCCTTATCTAGAAAGAAAACTTGGTTAGATCCATCCCAAGTTTGAAAAACCCAATTTTTCAAAAATTCAAGATCTGGAATGAATTTCCAAAACTTACAAATTAGGGCGACATCCTTAAGATCATTAGTCTGCGGCTGAAGCATGGCATGAGGAAGGGTAACATTGACTTGAACACTCCTCCAGATTCATTTTGGAATCCATTTATGCCCATTAAAATCCAAAGCCTTATCCTTCCCCTGCATTTGGGACTTTGAATGAACCCTCTTCACCATACCATCAGCGCCATTTGCATTTGGGCCCGCACAAACCTTCTTATTGATGGGAATAGTATTTGGAAAAGTGAGATGAGGTCGCAAAGGTACAAAAGGTTTAGGGAAAACAATAGATATGTGTTGTACACCAAAAATTAAAATTTTTGTTACACTTATACATTTTGAAGAAATGAGTAAAAGTCTTGTTAAATCTGTCAAAAAGGTCAAAATTTGGGTTTGCATGTCTTGCATGAGGGGTTAAAATGTAAAATTTCCAAAATCTGACGATCTGGGTCTGCTCAGAGCGACTTAATCTACGAAACCCAAATTTCAGTTTTTCATCCCTACTTTTTAGGAAAATTGTTATTTTTAGAAATTTTCTAAAAATAGTAGGTTTTTCTGGGTTTTTCTAAGTTTCTTTCGAAATGGATATTGGCAAAATTTTCTAAAAATAGAAAGTTGGTCCGCCAGGGTCCAAACTGATTTTGATTGGCTCAAAATACTTCCATATTAGGCTGGTGCAGTCAAAATCTCAAAAAGATCAGTTTTGCCCTAGTGGATCTATTCTGCTTTTTCATAAGCATATCAGGAGCTCTGAAGTCATCAATGGAGGTCAGTCAGCTGCCAAGCGTCAGATTCAACACTCAAGCACTGGGCAGAAGGTGAGTTGATGAACAAGCACGAAGGACGAGGAAGGAAGGTAAAAACTGTGGAAAATATTCTAAGTCTGCTTGCCATGGGTGCCCCAGGAGAAGATAGGCACCCATCTTTTTAGGGCATCTAACGATGAAATTAGGGTTTGAGCTTCCAGGAAAAGTTGCTCAGATTCCTCCTAGCTCCGCAATGAATCTGGCAGTGCAGTCAACGGATCATCTAGTCACCCGGAATTTGAGGTCAAACAGGGAAGTTTCAAACAAAAGACAAAATGAAAATCATGAAAATGTTTGAAAAGTTTCTAAGTCTGGGAACTTTCAGTGCCCCTGGTGAAGAAGGGTGCCCAAGCTTTTCGAGGTCTAAACAGATGAAATTTCCAGTAGAGCTTCCAGCATGATTTCTCCTGAATTGACCGAGCTTTCCAACGAGATCAATAGCATGTCAATCCGAGTTGTCAATTGCCAAGTGTAGCAAACAGAACAGAGGGTCCGACAAGAGCCAAGTTGAAAGCAGAGAAGGAAACTCCAAAATTGGCTAACTCTGGTGAAGTTGGGCACCCCAATTTTCCAGGGGCGCCCAAGCTTTTAGTGCCTTAGATTCAACTTTTTGAAAGAAGTCTCCAGAAGACCCCTCTTGGATTCTCCTCAGCTCCGTAACAAGCCCAGTCGTCAGTCAATCCGGCGCTTAGAACTCCAGATCTGATGAGACCATCTGTAGAAGAGAAGTTGATAAAAAAAAAAGAAAATATTCTAAGTTTGGTCCAAGTGGGCGCCTTTGGAGAGAAAGGGCACCCAAGGTTTTGAGGTCTGAGATGATAGAATTTGCCAACGCAGCCTCCAAGATCATCTTGTCTAATTCAGTTAAGCTATCCAACGAAGCAATTAGCCAGTCAATTCGATCAGCGTAGCTCCCAGAATCAAGATTTCATCAAAAGATCAAAGGGAAATGAAGAACTTGAAAATCATGCAAAAATGGCTTACACTGTGAAAATTCAGAGCCCCTGGAGGAAATAGGCTCCCATGAATTTGAAGGTCAAAACGAAGTTTTTAGCCAGAAGTGCCTCCAAGGTGACCTCCTCAGAATCAGTCAGGCTAAGCGATGAATCATCCAGCTCGCTCGTCGGATCAATCTGGAAGCCAGAGATCAAGGTTAAAGAAAGGCTTCAAAATTGTGAAAAGTTGAAAATTTCCATAAAAAATGACTAACTCTGGGAGAAGTTGGCGCCCCTAGCCAAGAAGGGCGCCCAACTTGTCATGCCTTAGCCAAACTTTCAAAAGTTTCAAAATTGCAAGTTGAAAGATGAATGTCTAAATTCATTGAACAAGCTGAGTTTAGGGTTTGAAGATTAAAGCAAAAGAAAGAAAAGCTATTTCAAGCCCTAAATCTATTTAAGACATCTCTTCTGTTGATGTGTTTTTCGTGACCGCACCAACGCAGAATAAAGTCGCCAACGGCTACCCTATTCTCTCTTGATCAAAGTATCCAACATGCTAAGATTGCAAGAAAGTTCATGCATTCAACTCCAAGGTTCTTTCAGTGCGAATAGGCTCAGTTGGCTCGATGTGATTTGCTGGTATTTCAAGGGGACTTACGGAATTGTTTGGCAGCGGAGAAAGGAATTCAAATGCTCGAAAGATTTGTCTATGAAGCGCGGGTTTCCTAAACTAACCAGAAAGTACTGAATTGAAATGGTGCAAGGTTAAGAGAGTCTAAATCTATTCTAAGGCGTGGGACATGGCAATCAACTCTCACAAGCTTCAACCAGGCTCTGCTTTGCCTCGCTTCGGACAGCCTCCATAGAACCGGTGCAATCTTCAGAGGAGTAGCTCAAGGTGTTCAAATCACAACTTAGCATGAAAATACCATCACAACGACGCATATAAACATACAAATCATGATCGAAGTTAGGTGCATGATATTCCAGTTGACCACACAAAGCGCATTCACCATCAGCAAACACACTAGTGGTATGGATAGACGAAGTTTGCTCAAATTAAAGACCACATTCCACAATTACTATCTACTGCTTGCATGAAATGAAACTTATTCTACTTTAAGTCACTACTCGAATCAGAAGGACGAAGAAACCTTGCTAGTTACTCACAACAAAAGACGAAATTCATCATCAATCAAAATTCTTTTTATTGGGAGAGTGTTCACAACAATTTCTTACAAAGTTTCAAGGAAAAACTTTCCTTCTTCTTCAACTACTCTATCAATCTATACTAAGCTACTTCTAATTTGTCTCTCTATTCTAACTTCTACTCTAATTCTACTGTCTCATGAATGTACAAATGAAGGGGGACTCCCCCTTTTATAGCTAGCCAAGTCCAACGGACGGCTCAGATTACAATCGACTGGATGGCCCAGATCATGCCACCTCAGCCCTAAACAAGATTTTCCCTAAAAACCACCACCAAGAGGAGTGGGGTAATAAATGAGCCATTAATGGCCACCATCTTCTAGAAGATTCCCATTTGTAGACGCGTTCACACTGTTCTTGATCTCCTTCTTGACATTGTTTTTCAACTTCTTTGTTACTTGAGCCGGGTACACACGAAGTCTCAACACTTAGCCACTTTTTGCAATTTTTCTTCCTTCGAGGTTGAGATGTCATCTTGAATTACTTGCTTCATCACTTTAAGTCACCACCGCTTGGTCTCGATGTTCCTCCTGCAAAACAAGCAAGGAGAAGAGTATTAGAACACTTCATAATATAAATTCAACTTACTTACCAGGATTTTCACGCTCTAATTTCCAAGTGTTCATCGCCTTCACTAGCCAACTTTTCAATCCTTCATGCCTTAGCCAAATTTCATCATCCTCAAGGACATATCATCTTTCGAAAGTGTTAACCGCATCTTCCTCACTTTTCCGGCTGACATTTCATCCAACCCTGGCTCGAGCAAAATGTTTTCATCAGAAACTTGATCAAAAATCATCTAGGCGATCATTTTCAAATTCATCCGCCAAGGCATTTTTAACACATTTTTCCTTGCCTTAGAAAATTTCTCAAATTTTCCTTAGGAAATTCATCAACCTGGTGCCCATCAAAAATCTTCACCTCAGAATTCCTGGCAAGCTGTGGAAGACTTTGAAATCCATTCCTCATCGCAGACGTCCAATACCCAGAAGAAAATTTCCCCCAGAAAGCATCGAATTCATGTGTATCCAAACGAAGGGGTACATTTAATTTTTGAATTTTCAAACCTTAGAAAAATATTTCTCAATCAAATTTATCCTCATTCTTCATCTCTGGGCAAATTTTCCTTGCTCGGCCTTGAAAATTTTAACAATTTCATGAAGCTGGCACCTTCTGGCATATTTCACAGCCAATTCCTTCTTGCCTCAGAAAACTTTATCCCTTCAAGTCTAGGCGCAAATAGAGGGTCACACTTCAAGCTTCACATACTTAGAATATTTTTATCTTTCCACAAGTCAAAGGCGCAGTCAAGGGGTTGAGGTTCAAATTTTTCCATACTTAGCATATTTCCTAGCTCAACGCCTTGGAATTTCCACTTGCCTTCTAATACCTTGAGGGCGCATATGGCTAGGTGTTGTACCCAAAACCAAAATTTTTGCTTCACTAAGGCATTTTGCTTAATTGAGTCTTAATCTTGTTAAAGTGATGTCAGAAGGTCGTTTTTGGGGTTTTTAAATATGGAGTTGGTGTCAGTGTCATGTCAATCTGTTACTGAAGAAATTTGAGAAAAGTGAAAATCTGAACGAAAACATCAAAATTTTCTATCTCTGGAGAAAGGAGCACCTTTTGAAATAGGCGCCCTATCTTTTAGGGGCCTAGTTTCTGTTTTTAGGGTTTGTCACCTCCAACAGACATTTGTCCGGCATCACGTCAGCTTCGCAGTGAGCTATCAAGCCTGTCAAACGGACCTGTTTCGGGCAAGTTACGGAAGATACAGCGCAAAACAGGGCGAAGGCGAGAATTGACTAACACTGGAGAAAAGCGCAGCTTTTCAAAAAGGCGCCCATCCTTTTGAGGTACCAAATGTAGGTTTTTGGCTAAATGCCACCCAAGGTGTTTATCTCACGTTTGTTCAAGCTTCGCGACACATCCGTCAGAGGGTGAATCTGAGTTGCTGAAGTGCCTGAACCGGAGGTCAACGTAGGGTCAAATCTTGGTCAAAATGTCAGAGGAAAAAGCAAAAGAGCACATTTTGGGAAAGGCGCCTAAGCTTTTCAAGCCTTTAATGCTTTCTTTCTGATGATATCAAATATTCAGTGTGTCTGTGTTACGCTTAGCTTTCCGTTGCCTGTCTCCGTCAGTTCGTGAGATGCCTCAGCAGCTTGCAGTCAGAGTTTTTGTGTTATTTTAGTCAGTTCCAGAAATGGCTAAGTCTGGAGGAAAAAGAGCAACTTTTCAAAAAGGCGCCCTTGATTTTCACTCCTCAAATGATGTTTTCTGGAGAAATATGCCTTTGCAGCTGTCATACAGAATGAGGTCAGCTCTGCAGTGAACCTAAGATCTAGTCCTGAAAATTGGTAAAACAGAAGTTATGAAGGATTTATTTTTCCCTTCGTACGAAATATAGAAGTCAAAATTTGACTAAGTCAGAGAAAAAGAGCAGCTTTTGAAAAAGGCGCTTGGATTTTTGAGCCTTTAGATGTCAGTTTTATGACGTGTAGTCTCAAGATATCTTTTGATCAGTTTTTACTAAGCTCTGCAATGCACCTGTCAGCCAGTCAATCGGAGAAGTCAGTCAACCAGTGTCAGAGGATGAACAGAGGTCCCGGCAGAGGTTTTAGCTTAAATTTTCATCAAATTTGGCTAAGTCTGGAATTCGCTTGAGAGTTCAAAGTTGGATTTTCGAAAGTGAGTTGAATGGACGCCTTAACTGGAGTTCTAACTACAGTTGGACTAAACGATTTCTGGGTTGTCATCTTCAGTTCATATGTTGGCATGTGGAGTGATCTTTCAGTTTGCATGTCGAGTTAACTAGTTTGCATGTTCAGTTAACTATCTTGCATGTTGAGTTAACTTGATTGCATGTTCACTTAACTGAAGATTATCAGTGAATGTCAACTGGAGTCCACATGCATGGCGAATTTGGTTGCAATTGTGAAGTATTAGTGAAGATGGCGCTTCATTGAGTGTCAACTGAAGTTCAAGAAGGGACGCCATATTTTGATGAAGCATTAATTTGTGAAGTTTGGCGTATGAAGTTGTTAACTTCAGTTCTCAAAAGGGTCACCATGTTTAGATATTTTTGATGAAGAATTAATTAGTGAAGCTACGCCCTTTTCAAAGAATGACAACTGAAGTTCCAAAAGGGTTGTTATTTTTAGAATTAAATTGAAGCATAAGTGTGAAGTTGGCGCACTTCTTGAGGGCCAAACTGAAGATTGAAAAGGGTCGCTATTTTTACTAATGTTTATTGCATGAATATGGCGAGTTTCTTATGGCTAACTTCACTTATCAAAAGGGTCGCCTTAGTTCAAGTTTGTGAATCTAAAGCAAGTTTGAAGATGGCGAATTCAACAAAGATTGTCAACTGAAGTAAAATCGCATGTTGCTTTAAATAATTTGTCAACTGAAGACTTGAAAGGCAAACCCTAAAGCATGATGATTTAATTAGCTTATCTCAGTTCCAGTTAACTAAAATGAGGTCCAATTAGAAGCCAAGCGCACTTTTCAAGCTTTAGTGCTTTGTGCGAATTTTCAATGATGAAATTCTATATATATTTCAGCAATGGCGTCCATTATTTCATCATCTTTTGCTCTGAAGCTCTTATTCTTCTTGAGCGACCAGCAAGCTAAAGGTGATTCAGGTGTCCGAATTCAGCGTTCTTCGTAGCAACGAATTCAGATTGTGCAGAGGAAGAAGATTCCAGACTTTATTTTCACTTTGCATGCAGGTTTCATCAAGTTCCAGAACAGAGATTGGCGAATTTTTCAGAAGCAGAACAAGCAAAACTTTCTATCTTCTGTCTTATTTCTTCTATTTCTCACCTTAGGTACTTTCTTCGCATGTCAAAGAAATTCAACAAATATTCAGAATCTGACCATCTGGGTTCGCATATTTCAGCATCGCAAAAAACCCATGTCTTAGATTTTTTCGAGAAAATTGCCCGCAGCCTTCATTCTGAAGCTCGTGCTTTTTTCCGAAGATTTCTTTGCATGTGGGATAAATTCACATCTTTTTGAAAATAAAATCATCTGGGTTTGTTCAGAATTCCGTTGTGCATAAAACCCATGTTCCAAATTTTCTCAAGAAAAATTGCCCCAGGAAGCTCTAAAAACCCCTACAATTCTCGACTAAAGAATCTTTGCATGTCAAGCTAAATGGCGTTTTTTCACAATTCCGACGTTGTGGGTTGTCTTAGAATCCTTTTCTAGACAAAACCCATGTCTCAGAATTTTTGGTGAAAATTATCCTCCGACAGGGTATTTTTAGCCTCACCAGGGGCCATTTTTGCTTTCCGAGAAAGTTGTCAGAAGATAGTCATGTTCACAGTCAATGGGCGAGTTTTTCAGAAGGCAATTCAACTAGACTGAATTCAAGGCCAAATCGGTCTTAATTTAGGTTTTCATCAGAGCAGCTGACAATGAAGCGTTAAGTTGCAAAAGAAACAGAGATCACTTCATTTACGGAGCCGCCAAAGTCATTCAGATCCTGTGCCATTATCTTCGTGAAAATGGTACCTACGCTGATCTCGAGGTTGTACGAACTGAGTTTCAGAAGCATGTTTGTGATATCTTGATGGAGGTTTTGATCACATTTTCAGTAATTTCAGCTAGTTTCAAGAAGGTGGCTGAAGATGTTAAAGATGGCATGCATACAGTAAAAGAGGGTGACAAAGAATTGAAGAGACAGATTATTGCTTTAGACAGTATCAAAGTGCCAAATGACAAAGAGATCGATGAGTTCTTGGTCGAAGTGTTAGACCGAGTTGACATGGAGTGATCTGCCAGTTGGAACCTGCAGTTAATTTTGAGGATTGAGTCATGAGTAGCAGTTAACTCGACTTTCAGTCTTGAGTTTACTCGCTGACTTAACACATGCTTATCTCATCCTTGGAATTATCATCACAGGAGTTAGGGTTAGGGTTTCCAGTTAACTGAAGGTAGTGTCCAGTTAACTTTGCTTTAAATAAGGACGTGCATGCTTGCACATGGTCCATTTAGGTTATTTGTACCGGTTAACTGATGGTAGCTTTCCCAGTTAACTGTATAGTTTACTTCATTAGGGTTTAATAATTAATCTTGCATGCATTTGCGAGACTGTAGTTAACACAAGGTGATTTTAGGGTTCCCTACACCTTGATGTATATAAATAAGAGCTTTTGCTCATTTGTAAATGACTTTTGCTTGAGAGAGAAATATATGCTGCGCCTACCTTGCCCTCAATATTGCTCTTTTGGTATTTGTTCATGTGTCTTCGCTATTACGATTAATTGTTATGCCACATAGGGTTTCAAGAGATTGTAATGGTGAATTCTTTCTGTTTTGTGCATATTTACCATTGAGGTCAATTGTTATGCCACATAGGGTTTCAAGAGATTGAGATGATAAATCTGTTTTATGTATATTTACCATTGTGATCAATCGTTATGCCACACAGGGTTTCGAGAAATTACGGTGATAAATCTGTTTTGTGAATCTTTATCATTATAATCAAGGGTTATGCCACATAGGGTTTCGTGAGATTGTGGTGATAAAGCTGTTTGTGAAGTCTTTACTATTTCGATCAAGTGTTATGCCACATAGGGTTTCATAAGATTGTCATGGTAAATTCTTAAATCTGTTTGTGCCCAATAAGCTTGTTTAGATTGAGATGATAGATGCGCCACCTTGCCTTCAAGTAGAGAATCTAAACTCGTTTATCGTCCGATAGTCAAATCCTGCTCCATTTCCTCATGCTCTGTTTTCTTGAGGAAACTGGATAGATTTAAAGTAGTTAGCTTAGTTGTAGTTAATGATCTGCAAAACCAGAAAATCCTTAGCTGCAACGTTCTTGGTTTTCTTAACCTTGTGCCTCTTCCAGCTGAGAACAAAAAGATAGGACTTAGATTACTTTTCTTTTCCATGTATTCCAGCACAACGAGGGAGCTTCCCCTCCTAATTTGAAGAGCACTCATTGCGTAGTGTACATAGGCTGTTCGTAGCAACTCTTAATCCAGAGGTGTTAGTTGTTACGCCAACACTAGGCAAGCTTCTAGTTTTCATAACTTAGAAAATTTCAAGGACTTCCCTCCTTTGTTGGGTGCATTTTAAAGGGTGCACTTCAAATTTAAAACACTTAGAAAAATTTTCAAGTTCTTCTTCTCTTTCCAGGCGCATATGGAAGGGTCTTCTCCCAATTTTGCAACACTTAGAACACTTTTAGCTAGCATACTACCTTGGCAAGGTGGGGCGCATTTCACCCCCTATACTTTCATTTTCAACCACTTAGAAAATTTTCCATCTCTTCCTTGAAGCTGGGGCGCAAATGAGAGGGGCTACTTTCAATTTGTAACACTTAGAAATTTTACCCGACTTCCATTTGGCAAGGGCGCATTTAAGGTGTCCAACTTCAAGCTTAAATGCCTTAGAAAATTTTCAATCACCTTCTCTTCTCCTTGGGCGCAAATGGAGGGATGAACTTCAAATTTCACAGAGTTAGAAACTTTTTCAAATTTTTATGCAAGGTGAGGCGCATTTGAGGCCCTCTGCTTTTAATTTTCCACACTTAGGCAAATTTCATGGAGCCTCTCATGAGTCAAGGCGCATTAAGGGGTGCCTCCTTCAAGTTTTGGTGCCTTAGAAAAAAAATTTCCCCCATGCTTCTAACTTAGGCGCATTTACTAGGGTCACCTTCCACTTTCCAAGACTTAGAAAATTTTACTTGCTTCCATCCTCTTCAAGGGCGCATTTTGGAGGTTGTGCTTTCACTTTTCATACTTAGAATATTTTTCAAGCTCTTCAAGCTTGAGGGCGCAAATGGCAGGGTCTGCTTTCAATTTCCATACTTAAACTTTTCAACACTTGGCCTCCTTAGCTCCTAGGCGCATTTGGCAGGGGCAACTTTCAATTTTGACACTTAGAAACTTTTTCCATCTCCTCTCTTGAGCTGGGCGCATTTAGCCCCTCATGCTTTTAATTTTCAACACTTAGTGAATTTTTACTCCAACTTCAAGTTCAAGGGCGCACTTCACCATGGAGATTTCAACTTTCCAGACTTAGAGAAAAATTCAAACCACCTTCTCAAGCTAGGGCGCATTTAGGACCCCCTACTTCCAATTTTTGATACTTAGAAAATTTTGAACCTCCACATGCAAGTTTAGGCGCATTTTGGGGCTTGAGCTTCAAATTTTTAATGCCTTACTAAATTTCCTGCCTCATCTTCAGCTTTTAAAGGTGTTCTTCACTGGCTGGACTTGAAAATTTATCAATTTCAGTGAATTTTATGCTCTTTGCCTGATTTAGGGCAACTTGATCACGCTAACCCTAATTTGCTATTTTTAGAAAGTTCTTCAACTTTACACTTTAAGCTAATTTCAAGCTCCAAAAAGGCTGGATTTTGCTTTGTTTCGAATCTTGAGATGTGGTTGAGCTGTCGGGCCCTGATATCTGCGTGCACCTGCTATTTTTAGCAACTTACTAAAAATAGCAATTGCTCAGAATGTCTTCAAATTTTGCGTGTCGATTGCCTGAAGGGTATTGATCGTGACTGGACGCTGCTTCTGCCTGGCTGTCGTGTTTCACCCTTGATTTTAAGAAACCCTAATTCTTCTGCACAGGCCTGCTAAAAATAGTAAGTGCTTGATTTTCCATCCTCTGCAACTCCGTTCGCCTTGAAATTCGCGCCATGGGATCCTTGTCAGCTACTTGACCTGTTCATACTGACGCTTCACGCTGACCTGCTATTTTTGGCATGTTTCTGGGGGTGGCTTACTATTTATAGTAACTGCTTGCTTCTGAGACTTCCACAACTCCGTTTGACCTGAAATTCGAATAACGCGCTCCTCACCACGTGACCTGCCTGTTGACGCCGGCGCATGCGGCTGATTTGTTATTTTTAGCCTGTTTCCAAAATGACTTACTATAAATAGTAAGTGCTTCGTTTGTCTTCAAATTTTACCAGCAGATAGCTTGAAGGATGTTGATCGCGGTGGTTTACACGGGTTTTCAAAAATTCTGACTTTTTACCCTTCTTTTCATGTCCCGAAGCTGGAAACCCTAATTTGTTATGCATGCATATCAAATGATCTCCGTTTGTCTTTGTTTCTGTTGCATTGCGATCAGCTCGTGATTCTAAAATGCTGGGAGGCGGCTGCCGGGATGCATCTGCTAAAAATAGCAAGTTCCTAAAGGAGTGATTATCCTGCTTTGCATGTCACATCATCGCGAAGCTCTCGAAAAACCCATAAGGAATATGCAGACATGCAAAGAAAACCCTGACATGCAAACCCTAAAAATAGCCCCGGAATACTGAATTCTGAAAGTCGTTATCTCGCTTTGCATGTCACACCATCGCGAAGGTCTCGAAAAACCCAGAAGGAATATCCAGACATGCGTTGAAAAACTCTTCATCTAAGCCCTGAAATCTGCTCCGGAAGCTGAACTGCTAAAAATAGCAAGTTGCCCGTTTTAGCTCAAATTTTGCATGCGAGTAACTTGACATGTACTGAATGCAGTGTGACGATTGAAACTTCGAAAGTGCTGATGGAATGCCCGGAATTACACACTTACTAAAAATAGTAAGTTGTCAGAATCTAATGAAATTTTAGTGAAAGCCTGCTAGAAGCACACTGACAATAGTGTTAGTCTTTATTTTCAATTTATTTACCTCACTTGACCTCAAATTGGCCGGAAAGATGGAAACCCTAATTTTTAGACTCAGCCAAAATTTCACGTTAAGGTTCAACGGCGGGCACATCTCGGAAAGACAGACAGTAGAAAAGAGAGACAACGACAAAACGACCCAAAAGCAAAGCCAAAATTAGGGGGTCCCCATTTGCAATGGGGCGATGTGTGAAAAAGGTCACAACATCTTCCTTTCAATTCTCATCATTATTGCAGGCGGCGTCCAAAGGAGAAAAGTGGAGCAGCAAATTTGAAGTTTTAATTCAAGATTCAAGAGCTCAAGGCTGCTGATTTTCACAAAAAAATTTCAGACCAGCAACATAAGACCTTGCTTTTTCATGCTTTTTCATCCAGAAGATCAAATTTTTGAAGGTCAAGATTTTTAATTTTCAGCCATCTAGGTTTCTTCATCTCATTCTTCTGAAGAATTTTTTAGGAAATTTATCAAGTTGCAGCAGCTTCTTTTTCCTTGCATGTCAATGAAATCTTCAGAGTTTGCAAATTTTGATCATATGGGTCCTCTTAAAACAGTCTTCTGAAGAAAACCCATATCATAGATTTTTTTTCAAATTCTAGGGTTGGCTGTTTTTTTTTTATCAGCCCTCAGTGTTTTTCAAATCTGATCAACTAGGTTCATTCCAAATTGTATTCTAAACAAAACACAAGTGCCAGCTTTTTCGGTGAAAAATTGAAGAAATTAGGTTTTGCTGTTTTTTCAGTCTAAATTCAAAATTTTCAAAAACGGACGATCTGGGTTGTCTTGCAACGAAATTCTGAGCCAAACTCATATCTCAGAAAAAATTTCAAAAATTTTCCCATTTGAAGAAGAAAAACCAGCATTCTAAAAATAGTAAGTTGCTCAAAGCTTGTCTAAACCTAGGCGAGTTTACAGTCATTCTTCAAGGTTTTCAGCATGCAGTACTCTCCCATGGGATTCAAAACCAGACCAGTATTGTATCTCGCGGCCGCAGGCCAAACGATGTTGAGAAATGCTTTTCAAATGCCACCGTGGACATAAATCTTCATCATCTCAGCTAAAAAGCGTGAAAAGGTGTGATATGAGGAAAAGGTACGGTATCGGAAAAGAGTTGTGCAATACTCTTCCGTTGGAAATCAAGAGAAGTGTCAGAAGCATAAAGTTGCAGAGCCGCCAAGTTATCAATTAGTGAGTCATCTTTTGGGGCAGCAATGTTTTTCAAGAACAGAACTCATAAAGCAACTAAAGAAGTGAAAGATTCTCTAAGTTTGATCGCAGAAGGAAAGGAGACCTTGGAGAATCAGAATATTGCCATAGATAGTATCAACGCACCTCATAAAGCGGCAGTTTCTAGCTTTTGGTGGATTTGGTTTCCCAAAATACCCATAGATGAGTTATCTTATTAGGACAACAAAGATCTCCAAAGATGAATTAAAACAATTTTCATCTAGAAGCTTTCTTTCCACTTTCTTTCTATTCTTGGAACAATTCTTATCCATTCTTTGAAGAAGAGAAAGAAGATAAATTGTAATAGTTGGCATTTCCTGCTTTTCCTGCTTTCTTAGGTGTTAGATGTTATCTTCTTTCTAGATTTAGAAATAGAGCTTGCTTGCTGAGCAAGCCCTAGTTGTGAAAGCAAGGAGATTTTAGGGTTCCCTACTCCTCTGCTTGCCTATAAATAAGAGTCTTTACTCATTAGTTTTCTTTAATGGTTATTGTGATAGCAAATTGTTGAGTCTCTTTTAGCCAGCAAGCTGTTATTCAGTGTCAGTTCACTTTGTGTTAGAGTCATACTAGTGATAACAAAACGTTGAGCCTATAGTGCCTTCTATTTGTTATTCAAGTGTTGTTCAATTGTGTTTATGATAGTGAATTGGTGAGTCTCTTTTAGCCAACAAGTAGTTATTGTAATTGCTGTTCCTTTTGCGTAAGAACAAGTTTTGCAAGCCTCTTTAGTTGCAAGCTCTTGTTCCAGGCATGTTTTTAGTTATTTGTGTTCCAGAAGTTTGAGAAATAAAATCATGAGCTTCCTTTGCCTTGGTATAACGTCTCTATTTCCGTTTATTGTGTTATGCTTTTGTGATCTTAATTTCAGCCTACATTGAAGTGTGTAGATGTGTGTTGAGAAAGAGTTCTCTTAAGCCTTTGTCAGAAAATCAACCTTGTTAATTTCTAATTCTCTTGCTCTACGTATTATTTGAGATATTAGAAACGTCTTTAGCGTAAGCTAGTCGTAGTTGGAATTCTTAAATCAGAAAATCTCAGCTACAGCATTTGTGTTTTATAAACCTTGTACTCTAGCTGAAACAAAAAGATAGGCGAATTAGTTTTAATTTACTTTCTTTCATACCATCAGCAAGAGGGAGCTTCCCCTCCTAATTTGAAGAGCAGTTTATCTATGCATAGCTGTCTGTTTCAAATTCACATTCTAAAGGTGCGAATTTAAACGCCAACAATATGTCATTCAGAAAAGTGGTCGGGCAAGGAAATGAAGAATTTGGAATGAAGGGAGCCCCAGAAATACCAAAAATAGGAATATTATTAGGGATGAAAGATGTTGCATGGGGAGCAGGAGAAACCTTATGACCATGTGGACGACTAGAAGCCACATCAGCGCACGAGCAGGAAGAACTTGAAAAATCTGAACGGGATTCCGATTCAGGAACACAAATATTGAAAGGAGCTTGCCTCTCCTTGACAAGAGATTTTGTGGCACATGAATGATGTTGAAGCTTTGTAATGGGAGGCTTGAAAACTTGTTGATCAGGGATCCAAGCCCCATTATGAAAAACGCTACCAGGAAAACCCTGAAAACGTTTAACTTTACCAAAAAATACCTATTTTTCTGATGAAGAGGGCTTTCCATATAAATCAAATGCTGATCTATTGGAAACTGCACCATTGGTGATGGGAAAACCAGTCGAGGGGACCCTACCAGCTGCATGAAAGCCCTTGGTCTTTACAGAACGGGCAGAAAACTTTGATAATTACCGTTAACAGGGAAATGAGGGTTCTGAGAGTTGTGGTCCTCCATTTCTTTTCATTTTTAATTTTGCCTTCCATCCTCCTCCACTATTGCAACTCTCCTTTTTAACAATTTGAATGGACTTCTAAAGAAGTGTGATGATCAAGCATTGCAAAAATTAATGAATTTAATATTTCATGAAATCCCACGTCACCTCCTTCCATGAACTTGGAATTATTAGAGAGCAGCGACTGAGATAGTAGAGTAAATAAAAACACAAACAAATATTTATTAAATTACTTGCCTTCCTTCAACCCTCACGTCATGCTCTCAACTACTTTTTTATTTTATCTCATAATAATGCCTCTCTTATATAGTACAGTCCATCATGGGCTTTAGTTGTACAGCTAGGTGTGTGACCAACCACTTAAATATGAATTCCTGATATATTCTGTACAATAATGCCTGCAAATTTAATAAACACATAAAAAAGAAAAGTGTTGTTGTCCTATCTAGCAAACTACAGTCCTTGAATGGAGAACAATTCCTTGCCCTAAACCATAATCCAGAAGATAATAAAATAGCTTACATTCAACGAGTGGTCTACAAATTTCAATGGGCTCAAAACCATCATTACTATCCAACAAGGCACCTTTCTCATGTGCATGCCTCTCAACATGATCATCCTGGACCTTCACTTCGAAAAGTGGATTATCATAAGATATCTCTATATCCAATTCAAAAAGTGGGTTAACTAAAAAAGATTGCTAACTTAATTCTATTCTCTAGTTTCAACCTATGCTCCACGGGGACGCGTCCCTTGCCTTTTTTGGCTTGTACCCATACCGGGGATGCGGGGACGACTGGGAAACGTCCCCTAGCTGTCCCTTTTTTCACATAAAGTTTCTAAAACTTCCAGGGGACGTCTTTCGCAAATTCAGGGGACTTAGGGGATGGCTAGCAATACCCGGTACGGCCAGGACATCCCCTAACCGTCCCGGGGACTGCTAGCCATCCCCTATGGCCCAACAACATCTTTATTTTTTTTGTAAAAAAACACATTTTTAAATTAAAAAAAGGGGGATGGATGGGCCCACAAGATCCCCCACCCCTTTAAACAAAACCCAAACCTACTTGACTTATCAAAAGATTCAAAACAACTAAAAGAAAAAAACATTCTCATTTTGACATTTGCAAACTTGAGGTGAAGAGCAGCAAGTGAAAGAGGAGAGAACAACAGTTGAAAGGGGAGACTAGGGCATCAAATCTACTTCATTAGAGATAAGTTCTTTATTTTACATTTGTTTTTTGATTTTTCAATTTTTTTTCCATTTTTTCAACTTTTTTTATCACGTAGGAAGGGCATTGTGAGTTTATTTTTTAATTTATTTGAACTTGCAGCTCTCTTTTCAATTCTTAACCAAAAAAAATCATGAGCAGTAGTGAGATTACTAATAATGATAGTGAGGAGGTTGAGGTTCAAATGCATAAAAGAAGTAGACATAGAAGTAGAACTCATAGAAGTATGGCAGCCATTGGGGGTTCTTCAGGTAGTGGGAGTGTAGCAGGGCCAACAATTTATGAATTTGAAAAGCATATGAATTTTGTTAATTTGTTTGTTGATTCTCATGTGAAATCTCAATTCAAGTCTAATGATATGTATTAAGCTTATACAATGTCTAGAATGAATGCTTTATCAATATTATGCTATGAACATTTGAAATTTCTCTATATTTTTAAAAATTTCCCTATTTTTTTATCAACCATCCCCTGCCGTCCCCTAAAAAATGACCCAAAAGTACCTTCGTACAGAAAACTCGTCCCATTGTACCCGGCACTCCTCATCCCCGAAACCCCATGGAGCATAGGTTTCAACCAATCTTCCTGTTGATCCAGCTTTGTACATGCAATTTCTGATTTTTCTATAAGATGCGTTAATACAAAATCTTCTCGTAGCCAATCAAACTCATCCATTACATAATAAGAACTCTTATCATTGGATATAGATATATCTCTCATATAGCAATGAGTTCTTCGCTCTACTTTTCCTTTATGGAAAACTCACTCCATGTCCTTAGCTATAATTGAAGTAGGAACTCCATTGGTCATACCACCAAGCGTGCCCTTTTTACCTTCAAGTTGGAATTTCAGTTCCATGGTTTTGTAATTTTGTGTGAAGTCCCCAACGGAATGGAACCATTGCATGCCTAAAACTATATTTGTTTCACCCATGCCTACTACAATAAAATCATCAGTATGTTGGTCTGCACCAAGTGTAATGTCTAATCCTTTGACCCTCCTAGTGCATTGTACTATAAATCCATCTAACATAACTTAATATTCAATCCCTAAAAAATATTTTGTTGGTAGCTCTCTATATTATTAGAATTTCATCAATGAAGTTGTGGATTGCCCCACTATCCATGAGTACTATTACATTATGCCCTTTCAACATTCCACGGACTCTAAATGGATGATACAAAGGTGCACCTAAAAGTGTAGCAAGGGTACTACTAGGAATCTTCTCCGCTTCAGTAACTTTTGCTTTTGTTTCTCCTTCTCATGATTCTTCGTGTTCTTCCACTTCTACCACATCATCAGAAAATATCTCAATATAATGCACCTGTCCCTTTGGAAGACACTTATGGCTTGGTTCCCAAGGCTCTTTGAATATGAAGCAAAGTTTCTTTCATCGAATTTCATTCCTTGTTTCAATTTTCTTGGTGAATTTAGGAATTTCTTTATTTTGATAACCTTGCTGAAAAGGCTTATTCTGCTGCCCAACATTAGTGGTTTTTGGCTGCACATCATTATTTGTCATTGGCTATCCATAAGAGGCTGATTTTGATTGCCCATGGGGTGCTGATATTTACTGTCCAGTAGGCTTAAATCTACCTCTATTAGCTGAAGTTTCAAGATCCAAGGCTGTCTTAATAGCTTCTTGTAAAGTAGGGTTGAAAGCCTTTAGTAAGCCTCAAAATGGTTCAATTAAACCTTCAAAAAACAATACCACAAGCCTCCTTTGTGAAACATCAAGCACCATAATTGAAAGTCTCTTAAAATTAGCCATATATGAATCAACTGTGTGTGTTTGAGTTGAGATAATTCACAAAAGTGAAATTCCAAATCAACTCTATCAAATCTCTCAACTTGTCAATAAACTCAACATAAATATGTATATGATTGTACCCCTTAGTGATCAACTTGTGGTACCACTACTCATGCACTACACCTTCAAGATGAAGGGTGGCAAATTTGATGGCCTCATATTCCATCATAGGTCTCTATGATAAAAATGTGTCCAATTTTTGAATCCAAGAGCGTGTGGTACAATTATTGGATACGTCAAATGTAGGAAGTGTCAATTTTCCCAATGCATATTGGAGATCCCTTGGATTCATTTTTTTCCTTATTTCAACTCTTTGACCACCCTTGTTTTTCTTCAAGCTCAAAATTTGTGAGTTACATTACCTCCTTAATCTTAGTTAGGCGTCTATAGTCCTCATAACTAGCCACTATGTCATCTGCTATGGATGTCTAAATATTTCGCTCAATTACTTCTTCCTTACGGATGAAGTTAGGATAGAGAGGCCTCACAACAAATCCAACAACTCTAATCTGAGTGTTTTGGTGAATGTTCTTCTGGTGCTACCTATTGATGTGATTTTCGTGACCGCACCAACACAGAATAAAGTTTCCCAACGGATACTCTATCCTCTCTTGAACAAAGTTTCCTGCATGCTAAAATTGTGAGATAGATTATGCATTTAACTCCAAGGTTCCTTCATGCAGTAGAATACCCTCAGTTGGCTCGATGTGTTTTGTTGGTATTTCAAGGGGACTTACACAATTGTTCGGCAGTTGACAGCAGATAGTGGATTAAGGGCTTTCATGTAATTTGGATGATTTGGCAGGTAAGTGCAAATTTCCTAACGCTAACCGAAAATGAACTGAATTTAAAATGAGTGTAAAGCCTAAGAAGTTTATGTTCTATCTAAGGACGGGACGTGGGATCAATCTCGACAGGCTTCGACCAGACTCTGCTCCGCCTCACGTTGGACAACTTACACAAAGTCGGTGCAATCTTCAAGGGAGTGACAAGAGGTTTTCAAATTATAACTCAACATGTAAGTACCATCAGAACGACGCATACAAGCACCTGAATCACAATCGAAGTTAAGTTTGTAATGTTTTCCAATTGACCACACAAGGAAAACTTGCCGTTAGCAAGCCGCTAGTGGTATGGATAAAAATGAACTTGTCTCGATTGACACCACAAATCCACAACTAACATCTACTTGCATGAAAATGAAAACTACTCTATTTTACGCTACTTGAAGTAGAAGGGATGAAGAAACCTTGCTAGCTGCTTATAACAAAGATGAATTCACCATTCAATGAAAGATCTTTTATTATAATAGTTTTCACAACAATCTCTTACAAAGTTTTCGAGGGAAAACTTTCCTTTTCCTTCAAACTATGCTATGCTAAGCTATTACAACTAAAGTCTCTCTGCTCTACTCTCTCGTCTGATCTCTAAGCTCTACTACTAAAATACAAATGAGGGGGGATGCCCCTTTATATAGCTGGCCAAGTCCAACGGACAGCTCAGATTACAATCGGTTGGATGGCCCAGATTGTGCCACCTCAGCCCTAAACAAGATTCACCCTAAAAACCGCCACCAAGGGGGTGGGGTAATAAATGAGCCATTAATGTCCATCATCTTCAAGAAGATTCATGTTCATAGATGCGTTCATACTACTTCAACTTCTTGGACTAGTATGGCAGGCACGTTCTCGATTTGACTTCAAAGTGGCAACCTCCTTCTCTTGCTTGATGATGATTTTCCCTTGTTTTTTTAACTCCGAAGTGCCTGAGGACGACCTTCTTCTCTCCATCTTGAGCTTTGAAAACATTTCTTCTTTGTCACTTGAGCTGGGCACATACTAAGTCTCAACACTTAGCCATTTTTCTTAAGTATTCGCTTCATCTCCCCAAGTCATCACCGTTTGGTCTCGACGTTCCTCCTACAAAACAAGCAAGGAGAAGAGCATCATAACACTTCATAATATAAATTCACTTTACTTACCTGATTTTCATGCTTTAACTTCCAAGGGTTCATCGTTTTTCTCTAGCCAACTTTGCTTTCTTCGTGATTTTTCAACATCTGTAGGCTGGGGCATATAACACCCGTGCATCATATTTCAATGCCTTAGACAAATTTCATCTTCCTAAAGGGTGTATTTTTTTTTAAAAATCATCTTTTAAAAGTGTTAGCTTCAACTGCATCTTCTTCACTTTTCCGGCTGAGGCATTCACTCAATTTTATTCATTGCTGACTCTGGAAGATTAGTCTCACGAAGAATTTAATCAAATTCATCTAGGCAATCCATTTCAAATTCATCATCTGAAGCATTTTACCTTCGAAAACACATTTTATTCATTTTTCCTTAGAAAAGTTTAAATTTTCCTTAGGAAAATTCATTATTTCAAGTGCCGATCAAATTCTTCATCCTGAAAGTTTCGGCAAAGTGTAGAGGACTCTAAACTCCATTCCTTGTCGAAGATCTTCAATACCCAAAAGAGAATTTCCTTCAGAACGTGTCGAATTCATGGGTATACAATGAAGGGATTCATTTAATTTTTCTCGAATTTTGAACCTTAGAAAAATATTTTTTTATCAATTTTATTCCAATTTTCAATCCTTTGGGCATATTTTGTTGCTCTGACTTGAATTTTTTTTTTTTATCAACCCTGTGAAGCTGGCATCCTCTAACTTCTTCTCTGGCAATTTTATTCATATCTCGGGAAATTTTGTCACTTCAAGTCTAGGCGTAATTTTTCCTCTAGAGAGGTGGAATTTTGTTAACACTTAGAAAAATATTTAAATTCCATCAATATTAGGCATCAAGGAGGAATTTGCCTTAGAAATTTTCATTCCTCTATCCTCAATCACTTCTCCTGTGAAGAAATTTTTTATCAACTTACTTATACAATTTAATGTCTTGGGCACATTTCACATGTCATGAAGGATATTTTAATTTCAACGCCCAACATATTTTACTTCATGTCTCATCTTGGGCACATTTCACTTGTTGAGGTGGACTTAGCTTCCAACGCCTTAAGCTCTTCATCACTCTTTGTTCACCCTACCTTGGGCGCACTCTACATAGAGAAGAGGATTTTACCATGCCAAGGCAACTTTTTATCAACTTCACCTCCACTTTTCACCTCAAACTCATTCTTTACTTGGCGCATTCAAAGGGGGGAGAGGAAAGTCAACATTTTTGTCTTCTTCCTAGCTTGCATGGGCGCATTTCACACTTGCAAGAGGATGGGCGCATTTCATATGTGTAGAGGGATGAATCTTTTTCAACGCCTTGACCCTTGACTTTCTTTCTAAACTTGGGCGCATTTCCTATGTTCAAGAGGATGGGCGCATTTTGCTTGTAGTGGAGGATGAAACATCTTTGACTCTTTGACTTTGCTTGATATGGGCGCATTTAGCATGGTGAGAAGGATTTGTTTCAATACTTAGAAAATTTTGCATGCTATTACCTTGAAGTGGGCACATATGAGGGGTGGTGAGGGATATTGGTCCAGACTTAGAAAAAATTTCATCCCATGCCTTGAAGAGGGCGCATTTGGAGGTGGCAGGAGGATATTTGTTCAAACTTAGAATATTTTTCCATCCCATGCTTGTGAAGAGGGCGCATTTAGGGGTACCTACAGGATATTCAACACTCAACATCTTTTTTAATCACCTTCTTAGCATGAGGGTGCATTTTCAGGGTGGAGCAGGATTTAGTTCAAACTTAGCCATTTTTCTTTCCTCCTGTCAACCTTTCCACGTCCTGCTATTTATAGTAAGTCCTTGAATTTTCACACTTCTGAAGCTTGGATCGATTTGAAATTTTAAGCACAAGACCTTTATGACCTACTTAGCCTATTCATACTACCATCCAGAGCTGACCTGCTAAAAATAGCACATTTTTGAAGGTGGTTTACTATTTATAGCAACTGCCTGTTTCTGAGACCTTCACAACTCCGTTTGACTTGAAATTCGAATGACGTGCTCCTCATCGGGTGACCTGCTCGTTGGCACTGGCACCTGCTGCTGATTTACTATTTTTAGCCAGTTTCTGGAACGCCTTACTATAAATAGTAAGTGCTCCGATTTCCTTCAAATTTTACCGATGGATAGCTTGAAAGATGCTAATCGTAGTGGGATACACCGGTTTTCGAAAATTTTACATTTTACCCTTCATTTTGGGTCCCGAAGCTGGAAACCCTAATTTGACTTGCATGTCTATCAAATGACCTCCGTTTGACCTCGTTTCTATTGCACTTCACCCTGTTTGTGGTTCTGATGCGCTGGGCAGCTGCCGGAATGGACCTGCTAAAAATAGTAAGTCTCTAAAAAGTGATCATCTTGCCTTGCATGTCACATCACCGCGTAGCTCTTGAAAAACCCACAAAGAATCATTAGACATGCAAAGAAAACCTTGACATGCAAACCCTAAAAATAGCCTCTGAAGGCTGAACTTTGAAACTCATTATCTCATTTTGCATGTTATATTGTTGCGTAGGTTTCAGAAAACCCAGAAAGAATCTCCAGACATGCATTGAAGAACTTTGCATATAAACCCTAAAATCTGCTCTGGAAGCTGAACTGCTAAAAATTGTAAGTTGTCTGTTTCAGCTCAAAATTTGCAGACGAGCAGTTTGATGCGTTCTAAGTGCAGTGCAGCGATCGGAACTTCAATAGTGCTAAGAAAACATCTCAAATTAGGTACTTACTAAAAATAGTAAGTTGTCGGAATTTGATGAAACTTAGTTGGGAGCTTGCTGGAAGCATGCTGACATCAACGTGAAGCTTAGATTCCAACTTATTCACTCCATTTGACTTCAAATTGATCAGAAAATTCAAAACCCTAATTTTATAGACTTAGCCAAAATCTCACGTTTAAGCTTACAGATGGGCACATCCCGAAAAGACAGACAGCAAAAAGAGAGACAACGAGAGAGAGAGAGAGACAAAACCAAAGCCAAAAGACGAGGAACGGAGCAAAAATTAGGGGGTCCCCATTTGCAATGGGGTGATGTGTGAAAAGGTCACAACACTACCCTCACCATTGTGCATCCTTAATATGTTGTTATTTTGTATCATAGAGACCAATTGTGCCATCATATCGACTAATCATTCCTATCCCTAAACAAGCCTCTCAAATCAAGCATCATTTGCATCCCTATTATTTTGACTCATTGCTTCCTTGCCTTTCCTAAGAATTTTCATGCCCTATTGCTTTTTAATGATTTTTGGCTGATCTGGACCCCTTCTCCTTTCCCTCTAGTAATATCTTATTTCTTTGTCACTTTTGTGCATGAAGTTGGCTCTAAAATTTTTCACAAAAAATATTTTCCCACAACTAGTAGGAAATTTTGTAAAGACCCACACCCCCGGTTGATACGTTTTTACAAACATTTTTACTTGTTTAACAATGCAAGCATTTTGTCAAACAGTTGTTAAGCTGTTGTGTTGAGTAACTTTTGAATCATTTCCAGGTGGTTTAATTGCAGGAATCTCATATATGTTTAATTCAATGCATTGCATTCTATTTCTTCCTTATAAGAAAGAACATAATGATAGAGATATGCCAGAATTGTTTAAGATAAACTTGCTATTTACAAAGATATGCCAAAACTGATATTCATAATTAGATGAGCACACATTTATTTATATATAACACCAACTGGTAAAAGATTGTATCCAAAGTATTCTTCTTTTTAATTCGCAGCTAATATGGACAAATACCAATTAATATTCTGACCTCTGAAAAAGCATCGATTCCCTTCAAATAGGGTGGTGCTTCCCATATAGCATACAACAATCATACATAAAGGTGTGGATATCTTTGGCGGGATAATAAGAGTCAATTCCTTTGACTCCCAATCACATTTCCACACTCCATGTCATCACTAGGAACCTCCAAAATAAGCACGATTCCCTTTATGGAAGCTACGCCTCTTTAATTATGGTGCGGCTGGCAAATATTAAGGACAACGATTGGAACTGAAGGATCACAACCACCTTGAATGCTACGGTTGATATTAACAAGGGTGGGGGCTACAATATTATCTTCGACCAATAGCAACCTTAAAGGTTGTGCTAAACATAGCATGCTATGACCTCCATTTAAATATTCCACGCCCAGCAATGTATCAACCTTTATGTCAACACAAATTTAATATGAATTGCCCAACTCTGAGTAATTAAGATAATCGACTAGCAACCTGGAAAAAGAGTTTTTTTTTTATTTGAACAAGATATATCGTTCAATATTATCTTCAACCAATAGCAACCTTAAAGGCTTCGCTAAACATAGCATGCTACGACCTCCATTTATATATTCCACGCCCAGCAATGTATCAACCTTTATATCAACACAAATTTAATATGAATTGCCCAACTCTGAGTAATTAAGATAATCGACCAGCAACCTGGAAAAAGAGTTTGTATTTGATTTGAACAAGATATATCGTTCACATTGCAAATTTTTCTCCGAAGGAGACTCACAAATTTGATCAATTTCCACAGGCTAGGGTGGAAATGTTTCACCATTGAACCCCTAAAACTTCAAGCTCGAGAGCTCTCAGCAATAATAAAAGAAATATAAACTCCGATTATGAAAATGAGCCTCCAAAATTTAATAGCTATATTTTAATAAATTTACTAAGGTTGCTAAATATTTAAAGGCACATTAGTGTTATTGCTCCTCGGAACAGGAAAGAAATGTTTTAAATCATGGATGCATAAAACAGGGGCCTTTCATGTCAAATTACAATTATTTTAATCAAAAGGTCCTTTTTGGAGCTAAAGTGAAGTTTAAAATAAAAGGTGAATTTCAAAATAGAAGCTTTTGGAGTGTTTGGTGGAAAAAGTATAAAAGGGGATTATGTAAGCTCATTTGGATATGTCATTTTATTCTATTTCTCTTATTGAAACCCTTGTGGTTCTCGAAATTGAACCAAGTTCATCTCAACCTTTGGGAGGACAGAAACCCTCTCGAAGATCGGTTTCAATGATGAAATGATTCCACCCTAGCTGGTTCATGGAGGAGATCATTCAGGTCTTCTATTTGGCTGATTATTGCAAGTTTGTGAGAACTTGGAGATTGTATGTAAAACCCTTGGCTTGGTAAGTTTCAGATTTCATTGTGGTCAACTAGGTTTGGGAGGGCATTTGCACTGGTGCTGGATGGTGACAGGCAGGCGTGAGGTTAATGAGATCATTCAGTGCTTCTGAAGCTGGGCGACCTCTTTCCTAGTTAACTGGACTCCATTATCAGATTACCAAGAAGGCATGATATTTCAAATGACTTTGGCATGATTTTATTGGTTCAGACTTGGGCGTATGGGTTCTTGTTTTTGATATCTGCTGAAAGGTTTATTTCTAATTGTGAAGCAATCTCAGATTTAGTGTGAGAGCTGACCCCTTCATTGTTGCTTATACATACTCCTGCGTGGGAAGGATGATTTGCTATGAGGCGTGAGTCTTGAATAAGGGGACTTGGTAACACATTAAACCCTGCTGTTCAAATCAGGGGTGCGTGGAGGTTATTTCCAGGGTTCGTGGCTTTGTTTGTGGACTGTATTTTCATTGCTGACTGCTGTACAACATTTTGTGCATGCATTGGAAGTATCTCTGAGTATCAGGATCTCTGTTGGGCGTATCTTTTGGCAACAATCTCAGTATTCTTCCTTTGCAAGTTGCTGCTATCTTCTACAGGTCATTCCGGGTTCAGACGTCAGGCTCCAGGTTGGATTTATTGCTACATATCTGTTCATTTTATTCATAAACCTGTGCAATGTTTATGGGCAGTTGCTCTCTGCCATAGTCCTCTAGACTGTCATGAGTATGAACATTTGAATGTACTGCTGTTAAAGAAATCTGCTCATTGTATAGTTCAGTTTGGATTATTTGTGGAACTGTATAAATATTTCTGAGTATTTAAACTTTGCATCTTAAACTCAGAAATATTTTTGATAACTGTATATGCTACATTCAATGTTTTATGATATGCTGAAGCCATTGTCACAAGAAATCATTGTAATAAATGGTACTGTAAGTAAGCAAATTATTTAATATCTGGAGATGCTCAATTCAGTCTATACAATACTCTGTTCAGTTATATAAACTTTATTTGACAAATGAAATATGTCAAATTGAATATCGGAAATTATTGTTCAAATCTAGTTCAGGATATTACAGATTTCTATTATAATATTAGACAACCAGTTTATTGGAAAGGGAAAAAAGGCATTCATTAATATGTCAGAATATCTAATACTTGCCAAGGACATAAAAAACTGAATGTAGTATCCCAAGACTGTTGTGACTCCTACCAATTTTGAATGAAAAGTGGGAAAATATTTCAAAGAAATTTACACAAAACTACCAAATTTATTAGAAAATTTTGTTATTTGTCATGGTTGACAAACTACCCAAATTACACAGACAGAATTATGCTCCCAGTCAAATCTGTATATGGATTTGATTCTGGGCTTTCATCTAAAATATTGAGAGGTGAAGACAAAAGCATCATTGTAGATACCACAAAGAAATCAAGAAGATTAAGGGAAAACACCAAAAAAAAAAAAGAAAAAACACAAGGCAATGTTGAATAATGAGCAATATTAATGCATTTAAATGTTTTTTCAGACATGAAAAATTTATTATTGATAGAACCCTAGGAATTTGTTACCTACAGTAGATTAGAAACATTCAATGGGGAAGGTATATATTACATCTTCCTAGTTGTGCATCTTGGATGTCACAATAGTTGCTTCTCTGAGGCAATAACCATTGTTGGGTCCACTACTCCTAACCATATGGGTCTCCATTTATCAATTAAGTGCCAATAGAGTTTAAGTTCATGTCATATTCCATGGAAAATTGAGCTTAAATATATTTCATTTATTTCACAGAAATAAGAAAGTAGACTCAAGAATACTTTTTAACATACCTGCATTAGAGAAGGCCAGCTTAACATCTATTTCTAGTAATGATAATGATACTGCCATTGGCATAATTAACATAAATACCTGCATTCAACATTTCTCAAAAAAGTACTAAGTAAATTGATATACAAACTGCTAAATGTAGATCTTATTTGGAAATATAAGCAGAATAGCAATCCTAATTGACAATGAATTATTGATCAACTAAATATTACTTTTTTGAGAATGGCTTAGCTCTTTATATGAATTTGCTGATTGAAGTTTATTGAAACGTAAAACTTTTGATGTATTTCAGCTAAAAAAAACAAGTATTTTTTTTAATATGAACAAATAAACCGCACTTATCAAACCAACAAGAAAGTCGCTTTTGGATATGAATGAATAATCCTCACATTAAAACCAAGAATAGCAAAAGGCAGAGAGAAGAAGCTTAACAAAGACCTGTAAATGATAGAGCATACTAATTTTTAAAAAAAACCGTTATACAAAAATGTTTAAATTTTTGTAATAGAAAAAAAAACTAAGTTTAATGGATCATCCTGTTGTACCTAGAGTAGCACATCAAGAGAATAAAAAATTTAATAGAAAAATTTAACAAAGAATGCATAATACACCTAAAGAATTTGTTAAAATTTATTATTACTCTATGATGAAGCATAAAAAGAGAATGCAGACCAACAAAAGACATTAAGGGATTACTTGCCAAAAATGATATTGAACACTCTTTGTGAGCATCAGTAGCCCCTTGGAGGTATGGGTAGGCTGGTTGTAGCTATGCTAAATGATATGCAAGTAATTTACGCATTGATTGTTCTTTTGATGATAGATGTGGAGAGCATGGACTCAGGTGGGATCAACAGCCTAAATCTAACCATTAGTTTGTCAATTAAAGGAAGACGAGGTGTAATTGACAACTAAGAAGCATCCGCAATAATTGCCAAAAGGGACTCAAGAAGTGAGATGTAATCTGAAATGATGGTAAGTTGCAGTCCCAAATTGCTCCAAACATACTTGAAAAATAAGTCAGTCTCTTGTAGAGTAACAATTGTCTTGATGCACACAGCATAGGCAAAGATATTTTGAAAAAATGATGGTCTAGCACCATACTAAATGATATGAAAATAATTTTCCCATTACCTATTTTCTTGATGTCGAGGAAAGCATGGACTAAGATGCAATTAACAACCTCAGTCTGACCATTAGATTGGGAATTATGCAAGCATAACTGAAAAATAAGAAGCTTCCACGATGTCACCACAAGTGGCATAAGAGGCATAAGTCACAATCCAAAGGGCCCAAAATATTCTAAACATGCTTGACAAACAATTCGCAGCTTGCAGAGCATCAAATGTCTCATGGCATTGCAAGCAAATCACCATTTGCAAAACCAACCAACAAAAGATGCAGTTAGGTCTCTGTTGGGCATTGAGCAAACAATTAATAGAGTCAACGGAAATAGATTCTAATGGTCGAGAAGGTATCAGTAATGACTTATACAATTCAAACTTCCAATTAGAAGACTTAGATTGAATAAAACAAAAGCACTAGTGATTAAAATCCCAAGAATAATTAGAAGACAACACTTTAAATTGTGAATTTAGATGTGTTATGAGCACAAAAGCAATATGAACAAGGTAAAAAGGTAATGGAATTGGAATAGAATACTATACCAATTTGTGTGTTAATTTTGAGAGACAAGTGTGGCCTTCTGTCTTCCATAAGCTATGTCTCTCTAGTGATACATATTATTATAAAACCGTGAGGTTTAAAGAACTGGAATGGAGGTTGAAATGGTTGATCTTTAAACAGTTTTATGCCTTCCATCAATTAGTGTTGAATGGCATCAAAATGTGACAATCAGATCTAATTTGTGAGGCATTGCCTAGCATCCCATGGGGGCACTGCCTCTCAATAGAGGATTCTTCCCTTTTGAGGACAAAGGCTGCAACTCTTTCGACACTAGACAGCACCATGTGTTGTGAGTGGACCAGAGCAGTTTGGTCTGCAAGTGTTTCAAACCCTGACAAAGATGATGATGAAGAGCACATAAGATTTGGCATGCTTTGAACGTTACCATATCCCACCTACCCAAATTCTCTTTTGCCACAAGAAAATTGTGGGTAGCATTTGGTGGAGATGAATTGATGATCTTGGAGATACCACAAACATTGGAAGAATGTTTGGAACTAATGCAGACTATGAGAATGGGTTTGGAAGTACTACTCCAAATAGAATGCCAATAAAACTAGCATTGAAGATGTCTTGAGATCTTTGATACACCATAGGAAGACCAAATAAGCTTCCTTGAATTTGGAATAAGAATGGTTGGCCCAAGTGTAATTTGTTCGTGTGCCTTCTTAGTCTTAATAAATGCCTCACTTGGGAGAATATCAGGAAAAGGGGATTTTGTGGCCCCTCGCTTTGCTTTCTATGTGGAAACAATAAGGAAAACTCTAGTCATCTCTTCTTTCAATGCCCGTTCTCGTCTAAAATTTGGAGGATGTGGTGGAACTTGTGGAAGAGACCGATTGTTCAGGCTTCATCTTTGTATGATCTTTGGGCGAATTTGGGCCCTCCTCCGGCTTCTGCTTCTTTCTTGGTGGCGGCTTGGGATTTGGGTCCTTCTTTAATTATCTAGAAAATTTGCTTGGAGAGAAATAGACAAATTTTTGAAGATCGTAAGTAGGTGGCCCTCCAAATTTGGCTTAAGATTAAAAATATGCTTGAGGAGACTATTGAGGCTAAGTTTGACCTGAGGGAGCCTTTGTCCTCAAATGATTCTAGTTTCTTCTCTTTTTTGGAGCTTTCTAGAACCTCGGTGGTCCAATCTCAACTTGGTTCCAAGATGAAGGTGTCCAAAAAGTTGAGTCGGGTGGGCAAGTGGAGTCCACCCCCAACTATTTTTTATAAAAGTAACACGGATGGGTCTACTCATGGTAATCCTGGTGTTGCAGGTATTGGAGTTGGATGGGATAGAAAGGGTTGTGTTCAGTTTATCTTCTCTATCTATATGGAAGTGAATTCCAATAATCAAATGGAGGCATGGGCAATTCTTTGCGAGTTTGGAGAAAGCTTGTGAGTTGGGGTGGAGGAAAGTGATACGTGAGATGGACTCAATGATTCTTGTATCTCTGCTTAACAAACAGGATTTCTAGAATTCTTCATGGAAGTTAGGCGTGTTAGCTAGACAAATGCTCAATCTAGCATCCAACTTTGTTTTCATTTCCTTCGTGCATATTCTAAGGGAATGGAATAGAGTGGTTGATTGTCTGGCTAAATGGGCTTCTGATGAAATGGGGGTGTGGTCTGTTTGGAGTTGGGGTCAGCTTAATCAGCCAAAACGTCAACGACTTTGTAATGTCCCCATTCTTTCGCGAGCATCAGACATGGTGGATTAGCCTATAACATCAACCCTCGTAGGCTAATGGTTCTGGATAGAGGGTCACTTGAACAGGCACTTGGTCGTGAATTTGCAGTATTGATATCCGGAGTCTGGTGGCATGGTGAATTTGCGCGTTTGGCGTGTTATTGGAGCTTAAAATTATGATCTTCACCATTTATTTCACCTTCTCAGGCTTAGGGACCATGTGTCTATTATTTAAAGGGGTCACTTTATATTTTTCAGTTACTATTCATTGATAAAGTGAAAAAAGAAACAACTTAAGTGAATAGTGCCATTTTAATGAATAGTGTTTCAAAGTGAAGTTATAAAGGAAGAAGAGAAAGTTCGACCCATTATGCTTGATGATATTTTGCTGATTGAAGTTTGGAAGTGTGGAGTTTGGGAGAGAAGGAAACTAGGGTTTCCTGATTTCTGCAGTGGGTAAGCCTGGTTTGGGGCTTGTAGTTAGGATTGTACGCATCTTGAAGGTGTGAAAGACCACCCTAAAGTGCAGATCTGAGTTTTGCTTGATTTGTGGGAGCCATATCTTGCTGTTTTCAAGTGTTAGAAGTCATCCATTGCAAGGGAAATTGCTGCTAGAGGTTCCATTCACATTTTTGAGGTCGTGGCTTGCTTTTGAAGATTGTTGGATGCTGATTTTGACCACCTACAGCCAGCCGCCATCAAGTAAGGGTTTCAACTTCCTCAAATAAGAAAAACGCCTTCTCCTAGTTGCTGCTATCTTGTCTAAAGGGGGCGCCCTTAGTATTGGAGACATTTTCTTCCATCATTTGGCGGGAGAAAGTTGTAAGTTAAATTTTATGTGTATTATGGTGGCCGCGGGTACTGTAGCAAGCACTGTTCACAGTGCATTTTTGGCTGCAAGTTTGTATTTGTTGTAAATGATGTCTCTTTCGAAATGTATGAAGATATATATGATTTTAGCACTCATTGCAATGCAAGAAGTCTCTTAAATAGTGTTTGGAGTTACGTGGAAGTTATCCTTTATAAGTTAGTTTAATTTGAGTTCTTTTAATATGCATATGGTTGTAAGAAATTTATTAAAATCATTTGGCATCAAACCACAAAAACATCAAAAACAAGAAAGCAGATTACAAACCAAAAATCAGACCTTTAACGAGCAAAAATCAAATCAGCAGTGAGTTGGTTCATCATAAGTGGTGTTCGAGTATTAGCACAGTGGTAGCAGAGTGGATCACCGGAGCACGGCACATCACAGTGGAATCAAAGTAAACCTTTCCAGCCACCTTGTGTTGGTTTCAAAGTAAATTCCAAATTAAATTTGGGGGTTTTGAGTCAAGTCCAGTTTGGCTCATCACAGTGGTATCAGAGCGGTTTCCTGCCATCCTGTTGGGTAGGTTTCAACTGCAGTTCGGAGGTTTCAGTGAACATGGCCACTTCCCAGAAGCAGTGGGACAGGAACATAGTGAAGCTTAAACAAAGATTGAAAAGGTTGGATGAAAGTCGGAACGGGATGAAGAAGTTGTGTTCTTATTGCAGAGAGCCGTACGATTTAAACCATGATTGTCCCTTGAGACCTAAGGGCAAGGCACACAGAATAATGTGGGTTCCCTATGAGGATTCAGAACCAAAAAAAACGGACCCTGCAAAACTAGATAGAGTAGCACGGCATATAGCTTCCATGTTTAAAAGGTCTACATCACAGAACTGTTGTGACCTTTTCACACATCGCCCCATTCAAGATGGGGACCCCCTAATTTTTGCTCCGTTCCGGTCTTTTGGCTTGGGTTTTCTCCTCTCTCTCGCTCTGTCTCTTTTCTGGTGTCCGTCTTTCGGGGGGGGTTGTGTTCGTCATTGAGCTTAAACGCAAAATATTGGCCAAGTATAAAATCAGGGTTTCATCGTCTCTGGCCAATTCAAGGTCAAGTAAAGTGAGAAAATTAAAAATTGAACTTAATATTGTTGTCAGCAGACATCCAGCAGGTTTCCAGCCAAGTTTCATCAAATTCTGAGGTACTTACTATTTTTAGTAAGTCTGAAATTCAGGGCAATTTGTCAGCTATTTTGAGATTCTGATCATCACACGGCATTCAGAGTATATCAGACTGCTTGCATGCCAAATTTGAGCAAAAACAGATGACTTACTATTTTTAGCAGTCCGGCTTCCGGCGCGAATTTCAGGGTCCAGATGCAGAGTTTCTCTTTGCATGTTTGGATATTCCTTCTGGGCTTTTCGAGACCTTTGCGATGATATAACATGCAAGTCGAGATGATCACTTTCAGGATTCAGCCTTCCGAGGCTATTTTTAGGGTTTGCATGTCGAGCTTTTCTTTGCATGTCAGGTGATTCCTGATGGGTTTTTCGAGAGCTTCGCGATGGTGTGACATGCAAGCGGATTCTCACTTTCGATGGGAACTTGCTATTTTAGCGAGGTGTGTCGGCGGCCTCAATGATTCGATTCACGAGGCGATCCGCGGTGCGAAGCAGAACAAAGCGGAGATCTTTTGTCATGCAATGCAAATTAGGGTTTTCCAGCAGACCTAAAATAGGCATCAAAGTCAAAATCTTCAAAATCGATTATGTAAACCAACAACGTCCAATCCTTGAGCTATCTGTTTGGTGAATTTGAGTCAAGCCGGAGCACTTACTGAAGCCCCATAGTAAGTCAAATTGGAAACGTGCTAAAAATAGTAAATCAGCTGCATGCGTCAATATCAGCCAACAGGTCACGTGGTGAGGATCGCCTCATCCAAATTTCACGTCGATCGGAGCTTGGGAGCTATCAGAAACATGAGCTTACTATTTATAGTAAGCCACCTTCAGAAACAGGCTAAAAATAGCAGGGCGACTAAAGGTGGCAATGCCGACAGGTTGATAAGGTTATGAAGAAGCTATGTTTAAAATTTCAGGCCATTCCAAGCTTCAGAGGCGCAAATTCAGAGAATTTACTATAAATAGCAGGGCACGTAGGCTGGCGAGGATGATGAAAAATTTGTCTAAGTCTGGAACTTCGTCTGGCAGGCATGGAGAAATCCGCCCATCTCAGCTAGAGGCGTAGAAATTTTTTGAAAATGTGAGTTCGTCCTGCTCAGAGGCAAAATGCGCCCAGGGTAGGAAAGTCAAAAGGAAGTCAACAAAATTTCATCCTGCTCAGGGGTCCAGATGCGCCCAAGATGAAAGAGGAAAAAGTTGAAAAAATTTCTAAGTATAAAAAATCCGCCACCCTCATCCAAATGCGCCCATCCTTCTCAAGCATGAAAATGCGCTCAAGTTGAAGCAAGTCAACAAGTCAAAGCAAACTCGTCCTCCTCAAGGGGCAAAATGCGCCCAAACTTGTACATGTGAAGACAAAATTTTGGAAGGTGAAGGGTCACCCAAAGATGTTGGAGATTTCATCCTTCACAAGTATGGAAATGCGCCCAACTTGCAAGCTTGTCCTCCTCACCCTCCTAAATGCGCCCAAATGAGCTCACATGAAGACAAAAAAATGGAAGTTGAAAAGTCACATGAAGGCATTTGCAAGTTCGTCCTCCTCCTACAAGGAAATGCACCCATGTTTAGATGGTAAATGGTAAATACAAGTGGTAAATAAGGTGAAAAATGTTACCTAGCATGGTGAAAGCTTGTACGTTATCCTCCTCCACACTTAGAATGCGCCCAAGGTAAGTTAAGTGAAGTATGCGCCAAAGTAGGGGAGTCATAAGGTGTTAAGGATATTTTCTAAGGCTTATGCTAAGCGTTGAAATATCCCAAGGCATTAAGAATAAAATGTTAAGTGTGATGTGCGCCAAGAGTAAGGTTGATATAAGGCGTGGAAAATATTTCAAGGTGTTGAGAGTTAAAATGAAGTGTGCACCTAGGGAGTTATATGGTGATTT
>VDFB02285501.1:0-16836 GCA_007258455.2 Sequoia sempervirens | reverse complement strand
GTTATTTTCTATGTCTCGGGTTGTGCCCTCATCAATTTTATTATACAAGCTTTTTTTAAATGTAAACCTTAAATAATTTATGAAATTTAAAACAAATAAATTAATGTGTAGACTTTAAATTTTAAAAAGTATACCTTCTTTAATTGGATTCAATAAAAAACATCATTTTTTATTTTTTATTTTCTATTTTCTTCTCTAGTATAAATCACAATTGTCTAAACAACTCTCCAAACCTTCTTTAAAATATAAAGAGGAGTCTCATCATTCATAATGATATTAAAACTTTATGTCAATAAATTTTATTATTATATATACTTACTTTACCAGCCAATGACTAAAGGGTTATTAATAAACATAGAAATTTCACTTACTTAGCTCAATATTCTTCACGTTACCACTCACTAATGAGTTTTTATCATTATATGAACAATGATTGTTGACTATAATTGAAGTCTTATGATGAAAGGTACAAAATATCACCACACACACACACAAAAAGAGAAACCAAACAAAAGAGGAGAACAAATATGTTCATTTATTACTAGAATGAAATTACAAATCACATGCCATCTCATGGGCTTCTTACATGCATCTATAGATTGCAGATCTAATCTCACACCTTGTTCTTCATTGCATGTTCTTTTGACACTCCAACGCTTGTCCCTGCACATACATTCCATCCAATTTCATATCTCTATCAAACTCTCCAGGTCGGCCTTAATCTTCATGTCATAGTTTCCATCATCGTCCAATCAACAATCGAGATCCCCAAGTAGTTATAGTGTAATCAATAGTTTCACTGAGTTGTTCAATAGATAGGTATTCCACAGCAATGATGTGGAATACATTGAGTATCATTTTGCCACATGTTGTACCCTAACTCATCAAATCATCGTTCGGTGACCATCCATCACAACCATCCATCTCAAGTTATTGACTTCACCATCATCCTATCGAATAGACTTCAACTTCTCTTCCACTAATACCACTCATCGCTCCATCGTTGGGACCGAAAATCATCTTCCACCAATCAACCAGCTTTTGCTAATCACCATTCATCGGCCCATCACTGGAACTACATCCATGGTCTCATCGATACCACCTAATTGCACTGGTGAACCTACAACACTCTATCACCATCGGGCCATCGCTAGAACACCAAAGGTCATTCCACTAACAACAAACACCATTGGCCCACACTTCACTTTTCTATGTTGAGTGGTAAGTTAGACATGCTCCAAAACACACTTCCCACCTTAAAGTACAATCTTCATGAATTCAATGAACTAGAAAAAACATCACCAACACTACAAAAGCCTTGAGGTGGGAGGGCGGGGAGTTATCAAAACATAGAAAAATATCGCCCGAGTTAGAGAAACTTAGGAAAATGCTGCCCAAGATAAGACTTAAATTCTTACATGCACTGGTCTTATTTGATCAAACAACACATAAAATGATTTAGGATTGCTCATGGGCCCGGATTCTCCTACATCAGACACACCAGGTAAGAGAAATGTTCCTAGAGTTGGTAAACTCAAGAACATTGAAAGGCGCTTGGGATGGTAATCCCATGTTTATTCTTGATCCATAGTTGCTCCTTATCCATGGTATCCTTCCCTCCTATATTCTTCCACTCCACCTCAACTCTCAAGTCATCTTCATTTGCATTCTCATGTTTCTCTAAAAAACTTCTTAACACTGGACCATCTCTATGCCCACCACACCTTTTTGTGCTACTACTCCTTATGCCTTTATTGTGTTGTTGCAATAAATCAAAACTTAATTTGTTCTTTCTTCTTGAATCCTAATCTCTAAACAACTGCAAATCACTACTATTACTTCGCTCCTCTTCATCTACTCGTTTCTCTACATTGCAACAAACAATAGAGCTAAATTCTTTCAGCTATTTTTCCTTCCCTTTTAGAGGAGTCAACATATACTACTTTCCATCTTTTCAAATGGTATACGTATTCCTCCTACCATAATAGATGGCTTCTTTGTCAAACTTCCATGGTCTACCCAACAACACATGACATGTTGTCATAGGCATCACATCACACAACACCTTATCTCTGTAAGAACCAATCTAAAAACTTACTAAATGTTGTTCTCTCATAGTCATTTCTTGCTCCTACAGCCAACAAAATTTGTATCGACTAGGATGCTTATTCCTCCTCAAACCTAGTTTTTCCACAATTTCTTTTGAAATTTATTTATATCATTTACTTACACACATAATTTATAACACTTTTGTTTCCAGCCTCTTTGTATTAGCCTCCTGTGTTGATTCTTCTTTTATGTGGTTTTCCTTCATTTTGAGCATAATACTTTTCTTTCATTGTGAGATTTTCCCCATCTCTCCATTCCAAGTGGTTTCTTTCAAATCACCTCTGATACCCTCTTAGGGCTTGAATCACTACTCAAAATGCACAAATTCCAACTTCCACACCTGTAACATCTAAACGAGAAAACCTCTCCACCACACCATGGTCCCTACTAGGCCTCCTTTCTGTGTTTCTCAGCCTCCACTTCTGTCTACTCTAATGATCTTCTCAATCTATTTTCCTTTAGTGTTGCTCGCTTGTCCCTTTTCAGTTCCAAATCTTCCTTGAATTTTGGAATTATTTATTTTCCTCTTCATTAATTTCTCCTCTACCTTCAATGCATACTTGTATGCTTCCTCAACTGTGGTAACATTCAACATACTCATCTCATCTTGTATGTTAAACCTCAAGCCATTTACATACCTAGATGTATTTTCCTAATCAATTTCATGTCTTCTAGATTGAATAGCCAGCTTGTAAAATTCTTTTGTGTAATATTTTACGCTCATATCTTTTTTCTTCAAAATTTTTAATTTCTTGAACAACTCCATTTCGTAATCTCCAGTTATGAATTCCTTCTTCAACTTCTTCACCATCTGGTTCCACCTCGTTATTCAGGGATCTCTATCCATTTCTCATTCTTTTTGCAATCCTTTCCACCATAATGCAACATGCCCTTTCAATTTTTTTTTGGCTATCTTCACCCGTTGTGGGTCTTTAATGTCTTCTAATTCAAAGTAATCCTTTAGCTCTCCAATCCAATCGATTAACTCATTGGGATTTAACATTCCAAAAAATATTAGAAAATCCATCTTATTTCTCTTCGTTATTTTTGAAAGAGATTTCAAAAATATTTCTTGTTTGGCATCTACGAGCTATTCTTTGTCTTCTTCATCCTCCTCTACTACTTCTTCTTCTCTTTCGTGTCCTTCACCTTTTTTTGTCTTCCTCATGCTCACATTATTTTCTTCTTCTTCTTTCCCTTCTATTACCAACACCTACTTCTCCCTAGTTTCTGATACCTTCAATCACCATGTCAAAAAATATTTCAAGTACACCCTCTAGTTTGGGTCTTCCTCTTCCTCTTGCTAGTCGGGGTGGCATCTCTTTTGATCAACAATTTCAGCTCTCAACTATTTGGGATTCCACACACACCCACAACAATCCTTTCGAGCTCTGCACTTTTGTCACTTTCCCCCATAGCTCTTGGTGGATACTCTCCACACTTAAGACAACCTTGCTCTAATACCACTTGATGAAGTGTACTCCCCTTTCCTATGGAATCTCACCACACACAAATAGAAAGAGCAACTAGACACAAGAAGAGAACAAATATGTTCATTTATTACTAGAATGAAATTAAAGATCACATTCCATCTCATGGGCTTCTTACATGCATCTATAGATTACAAATTTAAACTCACACCTTGTTCTTTGATGCATGTTCTTCTGACACTCCAACCCTTGTCCCTACACAAGAATTCCATCCTATTTTATATCTCTATCAAACTCTCCAATTCAGCCTTACTCCTTGTGTCATAGTTGTGATCATCATCCAATCAACACTCAAGATCCCCAAGTAGTTATATTGTAATCAATAGTTCCACCGAGTTGGCCAATTGATAGGTATTCCATAACAATGGTGTGGAATACATCAAGTATCATTCTACCGTGTGTCATACCATAACTCATCAACTCATCTTTCAGTGACCATCCATCACAACTGTCCATCTCAAGTTAGTAAGTTCACCATCATCCTATTGGCTGGACTCCAACTTCTCTTCCACCGATATCACCATGTTTCACCAATACCACTCATTGATCCATCGTTGGGACCAAAAATAATCTTCCACCAATCAACCATGCTTTCGCTAATCACCATTCATCAAACCATCACTGGAAGTCCCTCCACGGTCTTGTTGATACCACCTACTTGTGTCGATGAACCTACAACAATCTATCACCATTTAGTCATCGCTGGAACACCAAAAGTCATTCTACTAACAACACACACCGCTAGCCCACACTTCACTTTTCTATGTTGAGCGGTAAGTTAGACATTATACAAACAACACCACCCACCTTAAAGTGCAATCTTCATGAGCTCACCAAACTAGACAAAACACCGCTAATGTTGCAAAATCCTTGAGGTGGTAGGGAATAGAGTTAGCAAAACATAGCAAAACACCACCCGAGTTAGAGAAACTTAGGAAAATGCCACCCAAGATAAGACTTGACCGAATTCTTACATGCACTGGTCTTATTTGATCAAACAATACAAAAAACAATGCAAGATTGCTTGTGGGCCCGAATGCTCCTACATCATCTTATATGTAAAATTGAAAAGTTAGATATTGGTAAGATAACTTTTAGAATTAGCCAAGAGCCACTATATTAGTTTAGAATATTGATAGATATATTTCAATGGAATTTATGTGTAAGTTAGTATTTTAATACTTTAATATTTTGTTAATGGTGTTGGTGAGGGGAATTCAATTAAGTTTAATTTTCATTATTTTGCACTAGTATTGTATTATTATTGTAGTTTGTAGTATACGTACTTGAATTTATCTTAGAAAAAGTAAGAAAATGAAAAAAAAAAAGATAATTCAAAATATTAGGTTGTAGTACTATATATTTTCAATTCGAATAATAGGTGATATAATATCTATTATAAGTGATACAACACCTAAATATCACTTGTGGGTCTTGGTAGAGTGATTGTGTTTGTTTTTCTAAGTAAGTGAAATCCTCTGTTCTTTTCTATCAATACAAGCCTTGAATTTCTAAAATTTTAATCCTAATTTTACCTTAAAATTTGATAGAAGCGTATTTATGGCTAAGGATTCAAAAGAATCCACAAATAAAGTATCCAAAAATAAAACCCACACCGCATACTCTAAATTGGTTAAAAACCCTAACTTTACTAATGAATATCATGATATTTATGATCCTATAATCACTAATAGGATCCATAAGGAGCCTAGATATGTCTAAAAATAAGGCACAAAATATTAAGGTTGTTAATCATAAAAAATTCAATGTTCCATGGGTTGTTATATTGGAACACATGATGTTCCATAATATTTCTCTTTACCAAAAACAAATTATGGCCTTCCACAAATTTATGATGAAAATAAAAAATTTAATTGTCATCAAAAACACCCAAGAGAAATCTTGTCCATTAATAAGAATTTTTATTTTCTAGGATAGGATTTATGGTAGTTATAGAATTATAAATTATCCCCATTGACCTAGAAGTAGCTGCTAATGATTATATAGAAACCAAAAAATATTCCAAAAATTTATAAAAAATAAAATTTGATTGTAGGGTACCCAAAGATTAAGAATATGATTTCTATTCTATAATTTTGACTTGGATTGGATAGTATTGATTTAGTGGATGGAATCATCCTTGAAATGATATACATCTATTATGATAAAAAAAATATATTAAATTTAGATTTTTTGAGCATGTTGAAATCCACGTGTAACCAATATTAATTAATTATAGGAGGTCCCTCTAATATTTGAATATGGATATAGCCATCCAAGATCAAGGATCTTAATTAAAGTACAAGAGAAACCAAATATGAGAATAATTATATTCAATCAAAGGATGTAAATATGCAATGATGGATTTGAGAATGAGGAAAATGAAATAGAAGGAATGGAATGGAATGGAAGGAATGGAAGGAAGGAAGGAGAGGAAGGAATGGAATGGAAGGAAGGAAGGAAGAGGAATGGAAAATGAACCATCATTATGTAATATACTAAACTAATGATAGAGAGAAGTAATGAATGTTTAAGATAATCCAAAACTATTGATCAACATTTCTACCCTTAAGAAGAAATAAATCTAAAAATTTATGTCAAATATCCTCACATTTCAAGAAGGAATATAAGGGAAGAAAACTTAGAATATGTCTTTAAAAGTTACTCAAGTGTTTTCATGTTGATCCTAAAAATAAGATAACCAAATTAGGAAATCCAATCTTTATCAAAGAAGATGACAATCCAAAGCCATGAAGAAATTAAGGAAGAAAAATATCCAAAGATGATGTTGAATTCTTTGAATGCTACTCAAGGATCTCAAGATAATGTCAAACTACTACAAACGGGTAGGGGGAAATAACAAGAGGGATTGAATGTGCCCTCATGAAATCTTAAGAATGTGTTGAAAATTTATAGAAGCTAACATTAAAGAGGATATATATTTCCGCAAGTGTGACTGCCAAATCTACAAGATGGGACTCACAAAATAAACCTAATATATTTATCAAGTATTCATACGAAGAATTTGTATATACAGGACTAATATAAAGGAATTTTTTCTTTGAATCACTAGAAATCATGGATGTAGAAACATCAAATTCTAGAGAATAAGGATATGTAGGATATGGTATGTCAACACAAGACTCTAAAAGTTTGATCAATGAGAGGATAGCAAGGTTTGATTTTCTATATTATATCTTCTAAAAATTATCCAAAATAGATGCTTGAATGTTAATATTAGTCAAAGGATCATCAAGGGAAAATTTTGGGAACATTTACAATGAAAAACTCATCTACCTCCCTAACTTAAATAATATCTTTACTATTCAAATTCTAAATAATCAAATAATCTAGTTTGAACTAAACACTCTTCCCTATCCCACTATGTATGATCTAATAGATAAAAGAGAATATTTAATAATGATAGAATGAAAATGACATCATTGAAGGATCCATCGTCCATATCAATATATCCTCCCCCATAAAATTTATATATGTGTTGTTTCTCATCAAGATGTATGGTTTAGAAAAAATCTTGAATGAAGAGAATATAATTTGTGAGGAATCCATATAATTTGAAGCTCCAAAAATAAAGGATCTATCTACCTAAATTATAATATATAATTATAAATAGTGCCTTAATATTCAATTCACATGGGTAGTGGAGTTGGCTTGGGTTGTGGATTTTCTCCCCATAGGTTTCGAGTTCAACTCTAAGGCCTGGGATTACCTAATGCACTTGGTTTGCAAGTGATTGCGTGCACCGCTAGAGGATTAGTCTCACCTTATCTCACCCCTTCTAGACCCAACCTAAAAACAATTGCCAAAGGCTATCCTGCTGTTGGCCAATGGGATGCCTCTGTAACAAAAAAAGGCAGCCTTAATATCTATGTGTTGTTTTGTTTTTGCAATTCCAAATGGTTCAGAACTTCTAAAGGAGACAACTCTATGGTCATCATTCTAGGGTTTCACAATGAACACATGAAATATTTCTACAATTTTCCCTTGTAATTTCTAAGTTATAGCAAAATTAGGGAGGTATTATGTAATAATTTTAATGGATTTGATATTACTCCATGGTAGATATTGCTTTTAAATAATATGTTTCTATATGACCTAATTGGCACTGAAAGATGCTTAATGGGTTAAATTCTTGGAGTTTTATGCATTTTAGATCTAAGAACATGTGAATAACATTATGAAATAACTTATAACTGAAAGGGAAATTTGATTTTCAAATTTAGTGATCATGGATATGCAACTAGAGCATGGATATTCATATTGTTGCCTTAATCCTAGGGTACAGAGTCAAATAAAAAGTAATTATGAATAATAAATTTTAACCTAATTCTATGGAAGCTTACATATTAATGCCTTACATTAATATCTTATAGAACTTACAGTCAATTCTTCTTATTAATCTTTGTATACATTCAAAACTACTAATACTTCTAATGTAGCAATTTAATCTATCCCTTGAATTGAAGCTATAAAAGAAATATTCAATTGCAGCAAATGTGCAAAGGAGAATAGAATGATCCTTGATCAATTTGTATTCATAATTGAAAAGAGGTATACAATTTGGAGACAACTAACTGGAATTTTTTTATAACATGTACACGTGATAAACTAGTACTATTATACAAAATTAATAGCTACATTGACATTTCTTCTCTAACAAAACCTAGATTAGACTATATAGACCTAAAACATAGACTCCTTGATTACAAAATTATGAGATCCTCACAAAATGGCCCTAAATTCCCTTTTATAAAAATAAGCGAGCAATAAGCTTTAGTCCATGGACAATTGTCACATTTTTATTTGAAAATATTTTCCTAAGATCAGACAAAAAGAAAATAATGACCTTGCAAAAGATAAAAAGAACCTTCCACAAGAAGACAAAATAGTTGCTTTGGCCACTAAAGGAGGTATTATTTGATGCTAAAATTATGAGAGAGTGAATTATTTCTCATTAAGGCTTCCTCATCCAAGTTGAGATCATATTATTTATAGGAACCATTGGTTTCGATGCTTAGTGGGTCACATAAGACAAAAATGGTGCCAAAAATTCCAATATATATGTAGATAACTAAGATCTATGAATTCCATGTCATTAAATGAGCTGGATTCTTTAAAACTTGGACTTAGATGAAAAAAGGATTTAAATTCTAGGTAATTTATTATACTTTTCATCCCATCCCATATATGTTCTTTTGATGGCCATTAAAAAGAAAGAATTTTATCAACATTAGACATATAACATAAATATTGTACATCCAAAATTGCATTTAACTCTTTGCAAAAAGATTCCAAACCTTGATCTATATCAATCAACTTTTCTATAGAAGTTTTAATCTTTCCTTCCATTCATCAAATTTTTTGAGCTCCCCATTTTCATTTACAATATAAGGAATAGCTTTTATTTATAAATTCAAAATGATTGAACTTAGTTTTTTCTTTTTGTATCAATTTATCCATATATTATTTTGTATCTCCTATTAGCTTAGTGATGTTGAATGTAGGAAAAATGTCACTTGGCACATCATTTTTCATGCATAGATCCTTTGTACATGCCTTGTAAAGATGCAATTCTAGGGGTCCATTTATTTATGACACACCCAAGCCTATCTTGATCCCTTGCTACTTTGGAAATAACATCTCTTAGTTTATTATAATCCTTATGATATTCCTCTTAATTTTGACATAATATTCCCTAAAACATTGGATACAAAATGACTCATTTCCCCATGTTGAATATCTTGAGCACTCTTTACTTGATCCTCAAGCTCTTTGACCATTTATTTAATCTCTTCATTCTCCCTTATCAAATTATTTGTAGGTCCTATTGATGAAATGCTTGCTACCTAAGTATCAGATGAAGGAGGTGCTACCTGAGCCTCCTGCATCTTCATTTTTTTGTATTAAGTAGTGAGTGCTATATGATCTTTTAGTAGCTTTTCATGCTCACTTTTTAGCTTATTTTTTATTGCTTCATTGAATTTAGTAGTATCTACTACTAATGAAGCAACTTCAAGGGAATAGGTCTCTAACACTCTCTTTATTATTAGCTCACATGTAGGGACTCTCTAATGTTTGATTAACTTGGTGATACTAGGTAGAAACACAACTCAGAGGGTGAATTCCTAACTAAACAATTCATTTTTCATAAGAGGATTTATTTAATTATCAGCAAGGGAATCATAAATTTTAGATAATTCTATAACAATATATGAATTCATGGATCCTATACATGTCCTATATCAATGGAGTATAGGTAATTACACATGTACAAAAAAATATAAAAGTTGGAAAAGGAAATGAAATGCTAATTTGTAAAATAGGGGAAATAAATATAAAATGCTACCTTATGCTACAAGTACCTAACACTCAAGACTGTAATTGTTAACTGCTAAAACTAGACTATAACTAATTCCTCTAGACAATGAAACCAACATGAAGCTACAAAATTCAATCCAGACTATAAAATCATATTCATGAATTATAAAACATGTATGTAATTGGAAACTACCTTAACTAAATTCAACAATGCATTAATTAATCTAACAACAAGAAATAAAGTGGATTATTAGTACCTCAAGTGGCCCTTGCTTGAGTTGTTGCTTCCAAAAATGATGTCAAACACTTACTACTTAATCAGAAAACAATAATATCAAACTAACTCCCTTTATTACATAAAAACACTAAACTCTTACATATGATCCAACAAGAATCTGCTAAAGATTTCTTATTCAATGGCACATATCTATTATTGTAATTAGTAACAAAAAAATAACTAACGACTAGAAACAATGATCAACAACTACTAGCAACTAGATTTACTCCTTGACAATAGATCCCACTATATAGGTTCTATGAGGAGTTTTATTCCTCTAGGACTAAAAATAGATACATAAAGTATCCATCCCTTCTCCCTCAAAGATAGGGAGAGGACTTATTCTTAAAACATAAAGCAATAATTATGAAGCAGGAGTAGAAAAACTGGCTCTTTGCTTATTAGTTAACTGCCATGATAGAGATGTGTTCTTGAGGATTGTTACATCATGAGTTAGTCTCATTCATAACATACTTCTTCTCCTCCAAGTAGTCTTATTCTATCAACAAGGATATGATGTGGTCACTCATGATTTCTAATTAAATTATCTCACCTTCATTCTCTTTTGGAAATGTCACACTTTGGCTATTTTGACCTTTCCCCTACAACCATCTGTAGTCCCTATGTTGCGGGCTAGAAAACCTATTGATGTGGGTTAGAGTCCTTCTAGTTGTAAGATGCCAGTTTTCTCCCTAAGGAATCCACATAATTAACAATAATAATTTAAGCATAGAATAATACTAAATTACATAGATATTTATGCATTCACACATAAAAATGTTAACATATCATATTTCCATTTCCACATACTTAAGTATAATTTAAAGTGTATGAAAGAAATATAAAAGATATATAAAGTATTAGGAATGTCTGTGAAACTTAGCAGATGAAAGTATAGAAGCATAAAATAGTAAAAAAAATTAGTCATTAATTAGACCCATTATTTTCCCCCAACTAAGCCATTTCTTGTCCTCAAGCAATATTTAGGGTTGAAGGTTATATTGTAGGGCCATCTCTCTAAAATCAACCACAAAGTTCACTCATTTTCCTTGCTTCAAGTAGTATCTTTCCTAATCTAATAGATTTTCCAACCTTATATATTTTGCTACCTCCTCTTCCCCTCATTTCCTTCTTGTATAGTATGTGTAGAGGAAGGGGGCCAACTACTTAGGGACTCTAGGTCACATGAGAGTCTAGAACAATAAGATGCCCTAATCTACCTCAAGCTAGATGAAAGGTTTAGAAAGGTTTAATGTTAAAGGGTTGAAAAGGAGGAGTGATCTTGTTGTTACTATCCTTTTGCACACCCAAATGTTTTAAGGGATGAGGAGAGTTGATTTTTCAGGTCCAGACTATGACTCATATAGCTTACTACCAGGGGACTACAATGCAAAACATGGACTCTATTGTGGCATACTGGGGTCTTAGGGATGTGATGACATTCGTATGGACAAAAAGTGTAAAGTATAGTGTGAAAAACCAAAAAACATAATGTATTGTAGAAAAATGTAACCCTTTGCATTAACTCACTTGTTTGGGCCCTCCTATTTAAAATTAGATTTAAAAATTTCCTTAATTTAGTGTTTTTAAATGTACCTTATTACATTTAGACACTTATTTGGGACCTCTTAATTAAATGAGCTTAATTATATTTAGATTTCATACTTTATTTTCTCTTGGAAAGACCACTATATTTTGAATGAGAAACCTAATATTTATTAATGCCTAAACATGACACTTCATAATGAGCAATGTGTGACCTAGGTTTATGGACCTAGGACCCATTTTCCCATGGGAGAATTGGTCCTCCCTAAACCTTAGGATATAAATTTAAATTATGTTTTTGATGGTATTTTATGATTTCAAGTCCATAATTCAATGTTGTCTTCTGATATTTAAATTTCAGGAAATTAAGGATACATACCTATAAATACAAAGTTATTTCACTATGTTTCACCTAGCATTTTTCAAGATCTACAAGAGCATTTCAAGAGAAAAAAAAGGCATTCAAGAGAAAAAAATACCTGAGTTTTATTGCAACATTCAAGATCCATCTATCATTTCAAATTCTTCTTGCATCATGCATATTTTTCAAGCTAACATTCTGATGTAGGTTTCATGATCAATTCAAGCATTCAAAGCATTATTTCAAGCAATATTCAAGTGTAAAGATCCAAATACATTTAAGTCATCTCATGCAAGTTACAAAATTCCTAAGATCTCCATTATTAAGGTTCCAATCAAGGGTTTGTTGAGTGGTAACATATCTTTTTTCCTTCTTCACTCCCTCTATCATGTATCATTGCAATTCAAGGTTTGATTACCAAAATGGGGTTTGACCAAGGAAAACCCCTATTCACCAAAAATAAAATATTTTCTCTCTTGTATGTATGATTGTAGATTTAGGTGGAATAAAGCTTGAAGACCTTATAAAGTGCAAGATTTACAAAGTTATCAAAGTTGCAAAAGTTGTCAAAATTGTTGTCATGTCACAGAAACTAAGATCCCAAAGTAATTTCTGACATTCTAATTGTGAAACATAGGAAAATTGGAAGATTCAGTTTTGTAGTAGAGGCTCCTAAAAGCTACAAGGAAACCCTGACATTGGACCCATTCACCCCTAGGTGAATGAGTCCCAAATTTTCTTTGGGAAAGCACTTTTGGTGACTGGTAAACATCATTCTTCCCTTCTTTAATCTATAACTTAATTTTTGTTTTTGTCAATATTGAGCTTAATATTGTTGTTTCAAGTGTTAGATTGCATTTCGGTGTTGATTTTCCATTTTTTATTTTTTCTCCCCAAAGTGTTGTTTGACCTCGAGGCCCCCATCCTTCAAGCATAAGGAAATCTAAAGATTCCCACCTTGAATTGATTCACCTAAGGTTTGATAATCATTTCATTGTGTGGATCTCATTTCCTAATGAAATAGAGGAAAATAAGTCCTTCACCCCACATATTTTCATCAATCCACTTTACCATTTATAAAACACTTATTTTCCTATGTTTCATTTTTGGTGAACCCGAGTTTTGAGCATCATCCCTTGCTGATTTGGAGTCCATTTTCAGACCTGGATCCAGGTTTTACATTCATTTTCATTGCATTACATTTATTTACATCTCATTTAGGGATCTTAACTTGCATTATTTTTCATCTTGTGTAGGGTTTAATGTTTTCATTTTTGCATCCTTTAAAATCTAGAGAATTTTATAAAAAAAAAAATTTGCATAGTGTTTACATAGCATTTCATCATCATTCTTTTTCATTTAAAAATTAAATCAAAATTGCATGTAAAACTAGGTCTCCTAGTAGGTCATTTATCACTATTTTTCATTTGCATTTACACTTAATTTTTCAAAAAATTAAAACTATAACCACCCGCTTTAGTCCAGAATCTGGAAAATCATATGAATCAATTCAAAAATATGTAAATTCATTTTTCAAAAACCCTAATCTAGGACCCATTCACCCATGGGCGAATGAGTCCCTAATTAGGTCATTTTCCTACATTTTTGGGCATTAAAATCTCTATTTTTGCATTCTATTTTGTTTTTTTAGTTTGTTGTTAGAGTTTGCAAAATTTATGTTATCTGAAATTAATCATATTAAGCTTAATTTTTCAAACTTAGTGCATTTTTTGAGTTCAAAATTGTATTTAAAAGACATCATTTTCAGGTTTTTACATAGCATAATAAAAAAACTATCTTGTTTGAAATCTGAAAATTACTTATTGCATTGCACTTACATTCTAGGCTATTTCATTGCATTTTAAATTTTATCTATTTTGGGTGCATACCGAGTTTGTGAAACTTGTATGAGCTTCACAACTTGGTGTCATATTGTCAATACTATCATGAGACGTAGTTCAAGACTCATGTCATGTCATGATACACAACTTGTCATGGATCTTAGTTTTTCTAACTCTTTCACTCATAGTGTTGATACTAGCCAACCCCCTATGGATCATAACCTTACTACTTCATTTCCTATGACTTCCCTACCTACACCTATTGTGACTAGTGTCCCTCCTAAAACCCTTAGAATAATGGATGAAGAACTTGATAAATTGTAATATTTTGTGAGTTTTGATTGCAATGCTCCTAATGTGGTTCCTATGATAGGTAATGTGAGGAGAATAATTGAAAATGAACAAGGAATAGGGATTGTTTGTGGCTTAGCTCATGTCATTGCTAATCATGTCCCTCCCCAAGGTAGTTGTTCTCAAGCTTTGGGGTATACTTAAAGTCAAAGTGGAAATCCAATTCCTCCTTCCACAACCATGACCTCTATTTCAACATATACCAATCCAACTCTTACAACAACCATATAACCTACTAGTGTGTGAGGGGGAAATCTATAAGTGTAAACAAAATAAACTCATGAAATGAAGCTTTCTAAGATTTTGAAAACACATAATGAAATCCTATGATATCAAAATGAATTCAAAAAAAAATGAAAGGTTACCAACCCATGTCGGAGTGTATTTGCGAAGATGTGTTGGGTTGTCTATATCAATGCGAAGCCTCCATTATTGTGTGCGAGAGCTTGAAGAACGATGTGTATGTTTGATCAAAGATGTTGGTTGAAGCTTTATCAATGTTGATTTGGCATTAATTCATTGCATAATCTATATTGATTCTCTAATATTTTTTGAGAGGAAAGAGGCTTGTTATATATAATTTTTCATTTGAGATGGATGATCAGGGTCACGTAGTAGAATATCTTGATTGACCATGGAAAGATGTTGAAAGGATTTAGATGGGTGTAATATATGAAAATTGATTGAATGATTAATGTGATTTAATAAATAGATTGAATAATCTATGGGATAATAGATTGAGCAATCAGTGATTCATAATTTTCTCAATCAAGAAAGTGGTTGAGAATGATTAATTAATTGATTTAATTTATTAATTATTTTTGGAGTTGAATGTGCAAATCAAGTTTGACTTTTGTAAACAAAATTGCACTAGTTTGATTTGATTTTTTATGATGTTTTGAATAGTTTTATTCAATTTTGGAGGGAAAGTGAGTTAATTAAATTATTATGGTTTAATAATTTAATCGACTTAGGGGAATAAGGTGAATCAGCAATATAATTAAATAATTGATGTTATTTAATTAATCAAGAGGAATAAAGTTAGATTATGACTTTATTGTATAAATGAAATTTATTTAATTGATCAAAATTGATGAAAAAGCGAATTAATTAAATAATGTCGTATCATTCAATAAATAGCAAAAATTAGGGTTTTTGATGCCATTGATGTGAAATGCAGTGATATTAGATGATAATGATGTTGATGATGTGAAAATGTTGTTTAAAGTTTGGGATAGGTGTTAAGTTAATTTTACATGTCTACATTTTTTCCCTCTTTGAGACAAATTATTGGTTGCTTTGTTTCAAAGATTCAATGTTGAAACCAAGTTTTGAAAAAATTTATATGCCCCACTATGTCCCAGTAATTAGTGGAATGATGGTAGGACTTGGTGTTGCTCCCTCGAGAGGTTGGCCAAAAAAGTAAGTTTGGAGGTTAGGCTCATGACACAATTCTATTTCAGTTTCGATGTGTAGAGGGAAAAACATAAAGTCTATAGGTCTTTTGTTGCTCATTCAAGTGCTCCCGAGAGCTCCTATTTTTACCCTAGGAATGTGTCCTAAGAAAAAACTAGGGTTTTAAGGGGGTTTAAATGGGTAATTACAATTTTAATTTCCTCATTTTCAGTTTGAGACTATAGTGATTTCTTGTCTCTATTTTTCTCATTTTGTCAATTGTCAAGGAGCAATGTCGAGGATTTGGGCTGCCCCACATTGTGCAAACTTGGTTTGGGAGTTTTTGGTGTAGGGGCACCATAGGTTTTCATGCCTCCAAGAGGGTCAAAAGTTGAATTTTTTTTTTTTGAGTTAACTACATGCAATAATGTCTTCAAGGACCATTTCATGTGTGTTTGAGTCAGTTTTGAGTCATTAGAGGTGAGTTAGTGTGTAGATGCAAAATATTGTCAACTTGCACAAATGTTGCCAATGCAACTTTTACACTTTTTGTCATAATAGGGCATAATGGTGTTTAGTTGAGTCTCTAATTTGACAATTAGTTGAGAATCATTTGGGAATGGTTGGAATTTTTTTAAAAATATCTTGTTTGGTCAAGAGAAAGGTTGGATGTTGAAATCTTAAATTTGGAGCAATAAAATACCTTTTTTTTCTATAGATCTGGAAGTTACATTGTTGTTCTTTGATGTAGTATAGATTTGTATGATCCTATACTGACTCAAAATCAATTTTTTATAGTAAATAATTGAATCTACTTTCATTTGGTACTAGTTGCATGTAAATCCATTATGTTTTGAGCAAGTTGTATTGGTTTTTCTCCAAATTGGTCTAAACCCTAAGTAGGGTAACCAGTGGGTGTATAAAATGTGTAGAAATCCATTCCATTAGTGAAAAGTCTTCAAAATCGGTGGAATGGCCTGTGGTAGGATGATATTTTATTTTCTAAAGTTTCAAGAATAGGGGAGTTGGTGTGCATGCGTGGAAGAAGCATGAGGGTATGATATCCTCATAAATCAGGCCTAGAAAGCCTAGCAGTTTGAGGGATTTGATTTTAAATTTTTGGAGGAT
>VDFB02285500.1:0-24597 GCA_007258455.2 Sequoia sempervirens | reverse complement strand
AATAATAGATATGTGCCATTGAATAAGAAATCTTTAGTAGATTCTTGTTGGATCATATGTAAGAGTTTAGTGTTTTTATGTAATAAAGGGAGTTAGTTTGATATTATTGTTTTCTGATTAAGTAGTAAGTGTTTGACATCATTTTTGGAAGCAACAACTCAAGCAAGGGCCACTTGAGGTACTAATAATCCACTTTATTTCTTGTTGTTAGATTAATTAATGCATTGTTGAATTTAGTTAAGGTAGTTTCCAATTACATACATGTTTTATAATTCATGAATATGATTTTATAGTCTGGATTGAATTTTGTAGCTTCATGTTGGTTTCATTGTCTAGAGGAATTAGTTATAGTCTAGTTTTAGCAGTTAACAATTACAGTCTTGAGTGTTAGGTACTTGTAGCATAAGGTAGCATTTTATATTTATTTCCCCTATTTTACAAATTAGCATTTCATTTCCTTTTCCAACTTTTATATTTTTTTGTACATGTGTAATTACCTATACTCCATTGATATAGGACATGTATAGGATCCATGAATTCATATATTGTTATAGAATTATCTAAAATTTATGATTCCCTTGCTGATAATTAAATAAATCCTCTTATGAAAAATGAATTGTTTAGTTAGGAATTCACCCTCTGAGTTGTGTTTCTACCTAGTATCACCAAGTTAATCAAACATTAGAGAGTCCCTACATGTGGGCTAATAATAAAGAGAGTGTTAGAGACCTATTCCCTTGAAGTTGCTTCATTAGTAGTAGATACTACTAAATTCAATGAAGCAATAAAAAATAAGCTAAAAAGTGAGCATGACAAGCTACTAAAAGATCATATAGCACTCACTACTTAATACAAAAAAATGAAGATGCAGGAGGCTCAGGTAGCACCTCCTCCATCTGATACTTAGGTAGCAAGCATTTCATCAATAGGACCTACAAATAATTTGATAAGGGAGAATGAAGAGATTAAATAAATGGTCAAAGAGCTTGAGGATCAAGTAAAGAGTGCTCAAGATATTCAACATGGGGAAATGAGTCATTTTGTATCCAATGTTTTAGGGAATATTATGTCAAAATTAAGAGGAATATCATAAGGATTATAATAAACTAAGAGATGTTATTTCCAAGGTAGCAAGGGATCAAGATAGGCTTGGGAGTGTCATAAATAAATGGACCCCTAGAATTGCATCTTTACAAGGCATGTACAAAGGATCTATGCATGAAAAATGATGTGCCAAGTGACATTTTTCCTACATTCAACATGACTAAGCTAGTAGGAGATACAAAATAATATATGGATAAATTGATACAAAAAGAAAAAACTAAGTTCAATCATTTTGAATTTCTAAATAAAAGCTATTCCTTATATTGTAAATGAAAATGGGGAGCTCAAAAAATTTGATGAATGGAAGGCAAGATTAAAACTTCTATAGAAAAGTTGATTGATATAGATCAAGGTTTGGAATCTTTTTGCAAAGAGTTAAATGCAATTTTGGATGTACAATATTTATGTTATATGTCTAATGTTGATAAAATTCTTTCTTTTTAATGGCCATCAAAAGAACATATATGGGATGGGATGAAAAGTATAATAAATTACCTAGAATTTAAATCCTTTTTTCATCTAAGTCCAAGTTTTAAAGAATCCAGCTCATTTAATGACATGGAATTCATAGATCTTAGTTATCTACATATATATTGGCATTTTTGGCACCATTTTTGTCTTATGTGACCCACTAAGCATCGAAACCAATGGTTCCTATAAATAATATGATCTCAACTTGGATGAGGAAGCCTTAATGAGAAATAATTCACTCTCTCATAATTTTAGCATCAAATAATACCTCCTTTAGTGGCCAAAGCAACTATTTTGTCTTCGTGTGGAAGGTTCTTTTTATCTTTTGTAAGGTCATTATTTTCTTTTTGTCTGATCTTAGGAAAATATTTTCAAATAAAAATGTGACAATTGTCCATGGACTAAAGCTTATTGCTCACTTATTTTTATAAAAGGGAATTTAGGGCCATTTTGTGAGGATCTCATAATTTTGTAATCAAGGAGTCTATGTCTTAGGTCTATATAGTCTAATCTAGGTTTTGTTAGAGAAGAAATGTCAATGTAGCTATTAATTTTGTATAATAGTACTAGTTTATCACGTGTACATGTTATAAAAAAATTTCAGTTAGTTGTCTCCAAATTGTATACATAAAGCAATAATTATGAAGCAGGAGTAGAAAAACCGGCTCTTTGCTTATTAGTTAACTGCCATGATAGAGATGTGTTCTTGAGGATTGTTACATCATGAGTTAGTCTCATTCATAACATACTTCTTCTCCTCCAAGTAGTCTTATTCGATCAACAAGGATATGATGTGGTCACTCATGATTTCTAATTAAATTATCTCACCTTCATTCTCTTTTGGAAATGTCACACTTTGGCTATTTTGACCTTTCCCCTACAACCATCTGTAGTCCCTATGTTGCGGGCTAGAAAACCTATTGATGTGGGTTAGAGTCCTTCTAGTTGTAAGATGCCAGTTTTCTCCCTAAGGAATCCACATAATTAACAATAATAATTTAAGCATAGAATAATACTAAATTACATAGATATTTATGCATTCACACATAAAAATGTTAACATATCATATTTCCATTTCCACATACTTAAGTATAATTTAAAGTGTATGAAAGAAATATAAAAGATATATAAAGTATTAGGAATGTCTGTGAAACTTAGCAGATGAAAGTATAGAAGCATAAAATAGTAAAAAAAATTAGTCATTAATTAGACCCATTATTTTCCCCCAACTAAGCCATTTCTTGTCCTCAAGCAATATTTAGGGTTGAAGGTTATATTGTAGGGCCATCTCTCTAAAATCAACCACAAAGTTCACTCATTTTCCTTGCTTCAAGTAGTATCTTTCCTAATCTAATAGATTTTCCAACCTTATATATTTTGCTACCTCCTCTTCCCCTCATTTCCTTCTTGTATAGTATGTGTAGAGGAAGGGGGCCAACTACTTAGGGACTCTAGGTCACATGAGAGTCTAGAACAATAAGATGCCCTAATCTACCTCAAGCTAGATGAAAGGTTTAGAAAGGTTTAATGTTAAAGGGTTGAAAAGGAGGAGTGATCTTGTTGTTACTATCCTTTTGCACACCCAAATGTTTTAAGGGATGAGGAGAGTTGATTTTTCAGGTCCAGACTATGACTCATATAGCTTACTACCAGGGGACTACAATGCAAAACATGGACTCTATTGTGGCATACTGGGGTCTTAGGGATGTGATGACATTCGTATGGACAAAAAGTGTAAAGTATAGTGTGAAAAACCAAAAAACATAATGTATTGTAGAAAAATGTAACCCTTTGCATTAACTCACTTGTTTGGGCCCTCCTATTTAAAATTAGATTTAAAAATTTCCTTAATTTAGTGTTTTTAAATGTACCTTATTACATTTAGACACTTATTTGGGACCTCTTAATTAAATGAGCTTAATTATGCCTTAATTGGCAATTTATTTTCCAAGTCTAATCAATTACATTTTTTGAACGAGAAACCTAATATTTATTAATGCCTAAACATGACACTTAATAATGAGCAATGTGTGACCTAGGTTTATGGACCTAGGACCCATTTTCCCATGGGAGAATTGGTCCTCCCTAAACCTTAGGATATAAATTTAAATTATGTTTTTGATGGTATTTTAATGATTTCAAATCCATAATTCAATGTTGTCTTCTGATATTTAAATTTCAGGAAATTAAGGATACATACCTATAAATACAAAGTTATTTCACTATGTTTCACCTAGCATTTTTCAAGATCTACAAGAGCATTTCAAGAGAAAAAAAAGGCATTCAAGAGAAAAAAATACCTGAGTTTTATTGCAACATTCAAGATCCATCTATCATTTCAAATTCTTCTTGCATCATGCATATTTTTCAAGCTAACATTCTGATGTAGGTTTCATGATCAATTCAAGCATTCAAAGCATTATTTCAAGCAATATTCAAGTGTAAAGATCCAAATACATTTAAGTCATCTCATGCAAGTTACAAACTTCCTAAGATCTCCATTATTAAGGTTACAATCAAGGGTTTGTTGAGTGGTAACATATCTTTTTTCCTTCTTCACTCCCTCTATCATGTATCATTGCAATTCAAGGTTTGATTACCAAAATGGGGTTTGACCAAGGAAAACCCCTATTCACCAAAAATAAAATATTTTCTCTCTTGTATGTATGATTGTAGATTTAGGTGGAATAAAGCTTGAAGACCTTATAAAGTGCAAGATTTACAAAGTTATCAAAGTTGCAAAAGTTGTCAAAATTGTTGTCATGTCACATAAACTAAGATCCCAAAGTAATTTCTGACATTCTAATTGTGAAACATAGGAAAATTGGAAGATTCAGTTTTGTAGTAGAGGCTCCTAAAAGCTACAAGGAAACCCTGACATTGGACCCATTCACCCCTAGGTGAATGAGTCCCAAATTTTCTTTGGGAAAGCACTTTTGGTGACTGGTAAACATCATTCTTCCCTTCTTTAATCTATAACTTAATTTTTGTTTTTGTCAATATTGAGCTTAATATTGTTGTTTCAAGTGTTAGATTGCATTTCGGTGTTGATTTTCCATTTTTTATTTTTTCTCCCCAAAGTGTTGTTTGACCTCGAGGCCCCCATCCTTCAAGCATAAGGAAATCTAAAGATTCCCACCTTGAATTGATTCACCTAAGGTTTGATAATCATTTCATTGTGTGGATCTCATTTCCTAATGAAATAGAGGAAAATAAGTCCTTCACCCCACATATTTTCATCAATCCACTTTACCATTTATAAAACACTTATTTTCCTATGTTTCATTTTTGGTGAACCCGAGTTTTGAGCATCATCCCTTGCTGATTTGGAGTCCATTTTCAGACCTAGATCCAGGTTTTACATTCATTTTCATTGCATTACATTTATTTACATCTCATTTAGGGATCTTAACTTGCATTATTTTTCATCTTGTGTAGAGTTTAATGTTTTCATTTTAGCATCCTTTAAAATCTAGAAAATTTTATAAAAAAAATTTTTTGCATAGTGTTTACATAGCATTTCATCATCATTCTTTTTCATTTAAAAATTAAATCAAAATTGCATGTAAAACTAGGTCTCCTAGTAGGTCATTTATCACTATTTTTCATTTGCATTTACACTTAATTTTTCAAAAAATTAAAACTATAACCACCCGCTTTAGTCCAGAATCTGGAAAATCATATGAATCAATTCAAAAATATGTAAATTCATTTTTCAAAAACCCTAATCTAGGACCCATTCACCCATGGGCGAATGAGTCCCTAATTAGTTCATTTTCCTACATTTTTGGGCATTAAAATCTCTATTTTTGCATTCTATTTTGTTTTTTTAGTTTGTTGTTAGAGTTTGCAAAATTTATGTTATCTGAAATTAATCATATTAAGCTTAATTTTTCAAACTTAGTGCATTTTTTGAGTTCAAAATTGTATTTAAAAGACATCATTTTCAGGTTTTTACATAGCATAATAAAAAAACTATCTTGTTTGAAATCTGAAAATTACTTATTGCATTGCACTTACATTCTAGGCTATTTCATTGCATTTTAAATTTTATCTATTTTGGGTGCATACCGAGTTTGTGAAACTTGTATGAGCTTCACAACTTGGTGTCATATTGTCAATACTATCATGAGACGTAGTTCAAGACTCATGTCATGTCGTGATACACAACTTGTCATGGATCTTAGTTTTTCTAACTCTTTCACTCATAGTGTTGATACTAGCCAACCCCCTATGGATCATAACCTTACTACATTTCCTATGACTTCCCTACCTACACCTATTGTGACTAGTGTCCCTCCTAAAACCCTTAGAATAATGGATGAAGAACTTGATAAATTGTAATATTTTGTGAGTTTTGATTGCAATGCTCCTAATGTGGTTCCTATGATAGGTAATGTGAGGAGAATAATTGAAAATGAACAAGGAATAGGGATTGTTTGTGGCTTAGCTCATGTCATTGCTAATCATGTCCCTCCCCAAGGTAGTTGTTCTCAAGCTTTGGGGTATACTTAAAGTCAAAGTGGAAATCCAATTCCTCCTTCCACAACCATGACCTCTATTTCAACATATACCAATCCAACTCTTACAACAACCATACAACCTACTAGTGTGTGAGGGGGAAATCTATAAGTGTAAACAAAATAAACTCATGAAATGAAGCTTTCTAAGATTTTGAAAACACATAATGAAATCCTATGATATCAAAATGAATTCAAAAACAAATGAAAGGTTACCAACCCATGTCGGAGTGTATTTGCGAAGATGTGTTGGGTTGTCTATATCAATGCAAAGCCTCCATTATTGTGTGCGAGAGCTTGAAGAACGATGTGTGTGTTTGATCAAAGATGTTGGTTGAAGCTTTATCAATGTTGATTTGGCATTAATTCATTGCATAATCTATATTGATTCTCTAATATTTTTTGAGAGGAAAGAGGCTTGTTATATAGAATTTTTCATTTGAGATGGATGATCAGGGTCACATAGTAGAATATCTTGATTGACCATGGAAAGATGTTGAAAGGATTTAGATGGGTGTAATATATGAAAATTGATTGAATGATTAATGTGATTTAATAAATAGATTGAATAATCTATGGGATAATAGATTGAGCAATCAGTGATTCATAATTTTCTCAATCAAGAAAGTGGTTGAGAATGATTAATTAATTGATTTAATTTATTAATTATTTTTGGAGTTGAATGTGCAAATCAAGTTTGACTTTTGTAAACAAAATTGCACTAGTTTGATTTGATTTTTTATGATGTTTTGAATAGTTTTATTCAATTTTGGAGGGAAAGTGAGTTAATTAAATTATTATGGTTTAATAATTTAAGCGACTTAGGGGAATAAGGTGAATCAGCAATATAATTAAATAATTGATGTTATTTAATTAATCAAGAGGAATAAAGTTAGATCATGACTTTATTGTATAAATGAAATTTATTTAATTGATCAAAATTGATGAAAAAGCGAATTAATTAAATAATGTCGTATCATTCAATAAATAGCAAAAATTAGGGTTTTTGATGCCATTGATGTGAAATGCAGTGATATTAGATGATAATGATGTTGATGATGTGAAAATGTTGTTTAAAGTTTGGGATAGGTGTTAAGTTAATTTTACATGTCTACATTTTTTCCCTCTTTGAGACAAATTATTGGTTGCTTTGTTTCAAAGATTCAATGTTGAAACCAAGTTTTGAAAAAATTTATATGCCCCACTATGTCCCAGTAATTAGTGGAATGATGGTAGGACTTGGTGTTGCTCCCTCGAGAGGTTGGCCAAAAAAGTAAGTTTGGAGGTTAGGCTCATGACACAATTCTATTTCAGTTTCGATGTGTAGAGGGAAAAACATAAAGTCTATAGGTCTTTTGTTGCTCATTCAAGTGCTCCCGAGAGCTCCTATTTTTACCCTAGGAATGTGTCCTAAGAAAAAACTAGGGTTTTAAGGGGGTTTAAATGGGTAATTACAATTTTAATTTCCTCATTTTCAGTTTGAGACTATAGTGATTTCTTGTCTCTATTTTTCTCATTTTGTCAATTGTCAAGGAGCAATGTCGAGGATTTGGGCTGCCCCACATTGTGCAAACTTGGTTTGGGAGTTTTTGGTGTAGGGGCACCATAGGTTTTCATGCCTCCAAGAGGGTCAAAAGTTGAATTTTTTTTTTTGAGTTAACTACATGCAATAATGTCTTCAAGGACCATTTCATGTGTGTTTGAGTCAGTTTTGAGTCATTAGAGGTGAGTTAGTGTGTAGATGCAAAATATTGTCAACTTGCACAAATGTTGCCAATGCAACTTTTACACTTTTTGTCATAATAGGGCATAATGGTGTTTAGTTGAGTCTCTAATTTGACAATTAGTTGAGAATCATTTGGGAATGGTTGGAATTTTTTTAAAAATATCTTGTTTGGTCAAGAGAAAGGTTGGATGTTGAAATCTTAAATTTGGAGCAATAAAATACCTTTTTTTTCTATAGATCTGGAAGTTACATTGTTGTTCTTTGATGTAGTATAGATTTGTATGATCCTATACTGACTCAAAATCAATTTTTTATAGTAAATAATTGAATCTACTTTCATTTGGTACTAGTTGCATGTAAATCCATTATGTTTTGAGCAAGTTGTATTGGTTTTTCTCCAAATTGGTCTAAACCCTAAGTAGGGTAACCAGTGGGTGTATAAAATGTGTAGAAATCCATTCCATTAGTGAAAAGTCTTCAAAATCGGTGGAATGGCCTGTGGTAGGATGATATTTTATTTTCTAAAGTTTCAAGAATAGGGGAGTTGGTGTGCATGCGTGGAAGAAGCATGAGGGTATGATATCCTCATAAATCAGGCCTAGAAAGCCTAGCAGTTTGAGGGATTTGATTTTAAATTTTTGGAGGATGATCCTTGGGGTAAGATTGGTTGTTGGGGGTCACATGTGATATGTTGAATCATTTTAACTAGGGATGGAACCTTTTGAAGATCCTTTAAGACAAATCACTAGTGTCTAACTAGCCTATTTGCCAATTGGGCCTAGTTGCAAGCGGGACAGTCAATTTTTGGCCCTAACATTTCAAAGGAACCCTACCTAAATTCTTGATATGCGCTAGATGGCCCAAAAGGGTATTTTATTCTATTTTTATAGTTTGGATGTTAGGTCTGCTCCAAAGGTTGTAGTCAAAAAATCCATTTTGGAGGGCTATAAGGGTTATAGCCAATTTGTGAAGGAATGTTATGTAGGTTGAAAGTCCAAGTTTCTTGAGAGCCATTGTTGGTTTGCACATGTTTCCACCTTGTATGAGGTTCTTCAAGTGTTGAGTAGAGGTTTTTGAGGCATTGATTCCTATGGACATGGAAAATATATTGACATACTTGATCCTAGTTACTAACATTATTTCATCGTAAATCATCTCTTTAGCTTGTCATCACTCTTCATCCCTTAATTAAATAAATCATTATTTATCTAATTAAGTCATTCTCTCTCATTAATTAATCCTCTGGTCTCTATTTAATTAAATAATTCATTTCAATTGGTTAAATCTCTAAAGTCATCTTATTAAATTAAATAAACCTTATTTTATTTAATCTAACATCATCATCCCTCTTTAATTAAATAAATCAAATCCTTATTTAATTAAATCTAAATCATTTTCTTCTCAGTCTTGATCTAAATCAACCCAAAAATATAAATCAAATAGTTACATCATCTAATCCCTTATTAAATTAATTAAACCTTGATTAATTTAATCCTAATCATCCAATTTCTCTAGATTTTACCACTTGCACATGAAAATACATTTAATGGATTTATTAAATACCCATTTTCTTTCAACTTGGAATCTTTAGGGGAATATTCCTCCAAGTTTGAGAATCTCTCCAAGTGGATTTTTCCTTCCAACAAGACATTCATTCCCTCTTACATGTCCTTGTGCATTGAGTCAAGTGGCATTTAATTCATTCTTTTTCCCTCTAACATGTCATTTTATAATTTTCAAATTCCACCTAATTTCATTTATTGTTCACATTCATCAAAATGTGCTCAAGCTTCCTCCATTCACATCTTGACAAGTGGCACTTTCCCATTGGATGTTTAATGATCCCACATTGCTCAATTTTTTGCATTCCTCCATCTTGTCTTCCTATAAATAAGAGGTTTCTCTCCTCATTTTGATCATCCACAATTTGAGTAAGTCTACTATACTTAATTTCATCCTCAAGCATATCCATTTTCATCCATTTTATCAAGTGTATAGTTAGGTTATTGCAAATTTCTTCATGAAGCTCAATTGAATCAACCATCAAGTGGATCAAACTTCATAAAATCATCACAAGCTTGAATAGGAGTTGGGAAAGGGCCAATTTCCACATCAAATTGACACCAACTCCCCCATGGGATTGAGAGTTTGCATCTTAAAATAGGATTTCATTGCTTTCTTGGTTCATTTTCTTCATTTTCTTTCCTGTTTGAGCTTCGCAAATGAATTTCACGGGAAATCTTGATTCTCACTTGCATTTGATCTAATGATGTGTTTGTTTTTTGTGTTTATGTAGGTATGGTATTGGGGTTCTAAATTTGGTGCTAGAAGGAGGGAAAATCTCAAGTTCTAATCACATTTTTTAACAATTTTTTGTGTTTTTCTTAATTTTTTTGGTGTCTACAAGGAACTGTGCTGCTATTAGTCCAGCGATGCCTTACAACACCACCATCAGTCCATTGGTGCCATACAATGATGCTATAAACTCCAAACTCCATCACTACAACCTTTGCTCTCAGAAATTCAAAATATCAAACTGTGACGCTGGTCCAATTTATGGGTGCTAGAATTTTCAAACTTCAAACTGCACCGTTGAGAAAAACTGTGCCACCATCACGCTCTCTGGTCTATTGTAGAGCATCGCTCATAGACCTAGCGGTGCTATACAGTGCCACTGAGTTCTTCAAACATCGTCGCATATGCAGGTTATGCTACTAGAGTGAAGTAAAAAGTGAAATCTTAGTTTTTTTTAAACATTTTTTTATTTTTTTATTTTGATCATCTGGGATATTAATTGCTTTCCTAACCTTTGTTTTGCAATTCTAACTGGTATTTGGTAGGTTGGATTAATCAAAGGTGAAGAAGGGAAACCAAGTTGAAGTTTCATAATGACATCATCATCTCATTACATCAATTTTTTTTAACACTTTAGTGTTTTCTTAACACTTTTGGAGAACTCATAATCTCTCTTAAGGATTTGTTATCTTTCATGTGCTTAGGACACACTAAATTTATTTTGGGCTCTAGAAATAACACTACAAAAGCTTTCAATTTTTTCTACAAAGGGCTTAAAAAGAATTTTAGAAAATACACTAGATTTTGTTTAAAGGTTAACAATTGAACAATACAAATCTCACACTTCCTTTGGTGCTTAAAAAGAAGTCACTCTTGCTTTGAAAGGATAAAATTAACATGTGCTTCTTTGTCTTGTAATTACTTACCCAAAGTAATACCATAAAAAGACATATGCGCTTCCCTTGCACCTCACATTGATCTTGAGAATCAAAAGGCTTTTTGGTGATCTTAAGTTGGATAAAGTGATTGCCTCCACATTTTGATTTGGGTTTAAAAATTGAAAAATCTTGTGAGTGTGAGTTGAACATATTGCGTGTGTTCTCTCTTTGTTTCTCAACAAAGATTGATATAACTAGGAATATTTTTGCTCACTTTTATTTATCTTAGAGGGCCTGCCTTGTGGGAAAAAGTAATCACCCAAGGGAATGATCCAACTGGCAACACGATAAAACCAAGCGACTTCCAACTAGTATATAAGTGTGGATACTTAAGGAAAGTCAAGTATCATGAGGATTATTCTAACGAGAAGGGAAACAATGGTCTCTCACTGCATGGATGGTCCCCCATGAATGGAATTCCTGAATTAAAACCCTTGTTTAGAAAAGGACAAAATCCTTGATCTATTTGTTGGTGTAAGAATAGTCCTTCTGAAGCTACCCCACACCTTTACAACTTTTAGTATAAATGGAAAGTATGCCATGGAAGATTCATGGGTACTAATGATTGGCTGACCCAATAAGCGAGTGCACTGTAAGGGGGATCCTGTGTGGTCAAGCATCTAACCATTCGCTAAAAGTAGGCATAGCTAGACTTTTCCAAGTGGGGATTCAACAAATATAGTCTTTCATATCCATAGGGTTGTGCATGTTCTTGGAAACAAAACACTTTTCTTGATCATAAACATTGGAAAACAAACATTCAACATTGTCATCAAATTTCAAACCTTCTAGGAAGCAAATATCTTTGACAAAATTCAAATGTTATTGCTTACCCTAGGGATTCTATCTCTAGAGGTTTCTAAACATTTGGGTTTATATCTCAATTTTCTTACTAAAGTCAACAATAGGTAACTTTTTCCTTGATTTCATTAAATTTCCACATAATATACTTTGTGGGATAAGAAGAAGTTAGGTAATTAGACATCTAGCTCAAAGACCTAATCAAAGAATTGTTTGTGGTAAAAAGAAGTCACTAAAAAAAAAGCTAAGAACAATTGAACCCCACACATGTGTCTCAAATGATTTCACACAAGATCAAAATCTGGAAACCAAAATCAAAAGCTCTTAGTCCAAAAGATCATCAAAAGAGTCTCTCAATGCTCTATGAATTCATACAAAGATTTATTTTCAACTTTTACAGAATAGCTTCAAGAAACAATCCCAATTTGTACTCATTTTTTTTTTTTAAATCCAAATATTTTTCAGGATTTGAGCACCTTGTTTAGATTAAAGCATGTTCTTCAAAACTAAGGTCTTGTAAACAAGAGTCATTTTAGGTATACATATGATCAAAGTCAAACTTCATCCATCTTTCAAACATCAAACCAAGATCATCTCACCAACAACTCTTGAAAATATTGAAATCATTCTTCATGCTAGACTTTTTGACAAATCCATGAATCAAAAAATCCTTGAAAACAAATGAAAATCCTTGAATCAAAACATAAAAAGAATTGGTTCGACTAAGAATGTGTAGATGTATCCTTCTCCATATCCTTAGTTGAATTATCATCAAATCATCTTTTTTGGTTAAATGTGGCTAGATGCATCCTTCTCCCTACACTTAGTCAAATTATCATCTTGTGAGCAAGTCTATCCCATAGATAACATCCAACAACTAGGGATTCATTTTTTCATTATCCAAAAATCAAAACAATCCAAAACCAAGTCAAGGTCAAGATCAAATCCAAGAATCCAAAAAAGTCCCAAAAATCTAGCATCCCCCTCAAGATCTTTTAAGAGTTTAATCATCCATATCATCCACATTTCATGCATTTCACCATCTCACCTTTGATCCTTAATCATCCTATATCTTCTCTTTTGAGCCTCATTTTATGGTTCATACAAGATCGCAACACAAGAAGAACATGGAGACCAACAAAGAAACATCAACTTCAAGTGACCTAAGTCAAACCAATTTTGAAATAAATCTCATTGGATCAAGCAATCCCCTAACTAATCTTCCTTCATCATCACAAAATCCACAAGAGGAAGGTCAAGTAGAGGACATCACCAATAATTCCTTCGAGATGACACAAGACGAGATTATAGAAATGGTCCAAAATCCGAGAATCATAGAATTTTCAACATCATGATGAAGCTCCATCCCTCACAATACATTCTTGAATTAGCAAAACAAGGGGCTAAACTCCCTTCTGATTACGATGTGAGCACCATTGTGGAACAACCTCTTGGGGCCATTCCTCCAATTTCATCCATTCACCCAATCTCATCTACAACTCCATTCCAAAGTATCACCCAACCCATCCCCCAAATTACATCATCCATTGCTCCAACTCAACCTATTGTTAACAAAGGGAGTGAATTTTTCAATGCACTATAAACACACCCCCTCATGAGTAACCAAGATTTGGATGCAAACACCATATTGGGTCAATCCATCCCCCAAAATTTATTACACCCATATGCCTCCTCACCTTTCATGATCCTAATGACCCATCGTCATCATTTCATGCAACACCTCAAACCTCTCTCCCTATGACCTCACAAGGAGAAGGTGACTTATTTGGACCAGGGGGCATCTTTGACCCTTCTTCTTCATCACTTCCCCAAGGAAGTATGCCACTCACTTTTCCACCACTTCCACCCTTTCCACCAACATCAACATCAACTCTCAGTTTTGGGTTACCTCTATTGTGCCATTCATTCAAAACAATCCCCCAAACATCAATCAAAACATCATATGGAATCCTCCCATCAACACAAGCAACCATCACATCATCAACCATACCCCAAATATCTCAAAACATGGTCTCCCAAGGACCAAGCATATCAATCACACCATCCACTACACAAATCCCAATCATCAATACAATGGTGCCTCTCATCATGACAACAAACACCATACCAAATCCACCACCACCACCACCTCCACACCAAACACAAATATGTCAAGACAACATAGAATTGTGTTACAAGCTACTCAACAAGCTGCCTATCAAAAGGAACTTTAGAAAATCCAAAACTGAAAAGCTGCACAACTAGCCACTCAACAAGTGCAAACACAATTAGCTACACAACAAGCACAATGAGCAACACAAGCTTCTCAAGCAGTGCAAGCCACTCAAGCAGTTCAAGCTATGCAGAATGCACTAGCCGCACAAGTTGCACATATTTCATAAGCTTCCCAACAAGCACAACCCAAGCTCAGGCACAAGCACAACAAGCATAGGCACAAGTACAAGCATAGGCGCAAGCAAAATACCTTGTACAACAACAAGCAGCCCAACAACAAGCATACCAATAAGTGCTAAAGCAATACCAAGAGCAATAAGAAGCATCCCAACTAGCAACCCAACAACAAGTATTTTTGGTGCAACAACAACAACAAGCTCAACAATAGGCACTATTGTCACAACAACAATAGGACCAACAACAAGTGTTGTTGATAAAACAGCAAGTGCAAGCATTCTTGGCACAACAAAATGTGCAAGTACCATCCACCAACACACCAACTAATCCACTCATCCCTCCAATAAGTGAACCACTACAAAACACTTCATCCCACCCCCTGATACACAAAATGATATAACAATGCAAATCAAGTTGCTCTCACAACAAGTGCTTGATCTTCAATCAGGAAAAACCATAAAGACACCCAACAACTTATGTCCCTATCCATTTGACAGGATTCTTGTAATGAAACAATTCCCAAAGGGATTTAAGATACCCAAACTTGATAAATACCGAGGAATAGGAAACCCTGAAGATCACATCAAGGAATTCCAAGTTCATTGCATGGAATTCACATATGACGATACATATCAAGGGATAGATTAAATTGCTACATTAGAAGTATTAGTAGTTTTGAATGTATACAAAGATTAATAAGAAGAATTGACTGTAAGTTCTATAAGATATTAATGTAAGGCATTAATATGTAAGCTTCCATAGAATTAGGTTAAAATTTATTATTCATAATTACTTTTTATTTGACTCTGTACCCTAGGATTAAGGCAACAATATGAATATCCATGCTCTAGTTGCATATCCATGATCACTAAATTTGAAAATCAAATTTCCCTTTCAGTTATAAGTTATTTCATAATGTTATTCACATGTTCTTAGATCTAAAATGAATAAAACTCCAAGAATTTAACCCATTAAGCATCTTTCAATTGTAATTCTTGGTCACATATAGAGAGCATATTGTTTAAAGCAATATCCTACATGAATTGTATCAAATCCCATTAGGTATTGCATAGTACTACCCTCCTAGTTTTTGTATAGCTTGAAGTGCAAGGGAGAGAATTGTGAAATATTTCTCTTGTTCATTGGCCAAACCCCTAGAATAATTGACCATAAGAGTTGGTTTCTCCTTTAGAAAGTTCTAGGAACCATTTGGAATTACCCAAAAACAAAACAACACATGTATATTAAGGCACCTTTTTTTGTTGCCTCAGAGGTATCCCCATGACCCAGCCCAACAACCCAGATAGCCTTGCCTTGGTATTAATTTTTTCCAAGTTGGGGTCTAGAAGGGGTGAGATAAGGTGAGACTAATCCTCTAGCGGTGCACGCAATCACTTGCAAACCAAGTGCATTAGGTAATCCCAGGCCTTAGAGTTGAACTCGAAACCTATGGGGAGAAAATCCACAACCCAAGCCAACTCCACTACCCATGTGAATTGAATATTAAGGCACTATTTATAATTATATATTATAATTTAGGTAGATAGATCCTTTATTTTTGGAGCTTCAAATTATATGGATTCCTCACAAATTATATTCTCTTCATTCAAGATTTTTTCTAAACCATACATCTTGATGAGAAACAACACATATATAAATTTTATGGGGGAGGATATATTGATATGGGCGATGGATCCTTCAATGATGTCATTTTCATTCTATCATTATTAAATATTCTCTTTTATCTATTAGATCATACATAGTGGGATAGGGAAGAGTGTTTAGTTCAAACTAGATTATTTGATTATTTAGAATTTGAATAGTAAATATATTATTTAAGTTAGGGAGGTAGATGAGTTTTTCATTGTAAATGTTCCCAAAATTTTCCCTTGATGATCCTTTGACTAATATTAACATTCAAGCATCTATTTTGGATAATTTTTAGAAGATATAATATAGAAAATCAAACCTTGCTATCCTCTCATTGATCAAACTTTTAGAGTCTTGTGTTGACATACCATATCCTACATATCCTTATTCTCTAGAATTTGATGTTTCTACATCCATGATTTCTAGTGATTCAAAGAAAAAATTCCTTTATATTAGTCCTGTATATACAAATTCTTCGTATGAATACTTGATAAATATATTAGGTTTATTTTGTGAGTCCCATCTTGTAGATTTGGCAGTCACACTTGCGGAAATATATATCCTCTTTAATGTTAGCTTCTATAAATTTTCAACACATTCTTAAGATTTCATGAGGGCACATTCAATCCCTCTTGTTATTTCCCCCTACCCGTTTGTAGTAGTTTGACATTATCTTGAGATCCTTGAGTAGCATTCAAAGAATTCAACATCATCTTTGGATATTTTTCTTCCTTAATTTCTTCATGGCTTTGGATTGTCATCTTCTTTGATAAAGATTGGATTTCCTAATTTGGTTATCTTATTTTTAGGATCAACATGAAAACACTTGAGTAACTTTTAAAGACATATTCTAAGTTTTCTTCCCTTATATTCCTTCTTGAAATGTGAGGATATTTGACATAAATTTTTAGATTTATTTCTTCTTAAGGGTAGAAATGTTGATCAATAGTTTTGGATTATCTTAAACATTCATTACTTCTCTCTATCATTAGTTTAGTATATTACATAATGATGGTTCATTTCATGGTACATCTTCTTCTCTCTTATGAGGCAATACTTTTCTCACATGGGTTTTATCATTCTTGTATTTCAGAAAGAGTATTTTGTACATTGATGAATGAATTTATCCCTTGGGGTTCATCTTGAGTCCTTCCTTCCTTTCATTTCAAGTTTTCTCTTTTTTCCTATGATTTTTCTCCTTTTCTTTGTTTATGACATATTTTTATATGTCTGTTTCTCATCATGAATTATTTTTGAGACCTATCTTTGAATCTTTACATTTGTTTTCATTGTTCATAAGTTACATTTAAGGGGGTTATTGGTGTGAATATAATTTTCCATCTATATAGTTTCCATTTTGGGTAATCAAATTTTTTGGTTAAGTTTACTTAAGGAATCTAATTTTTGAGTCTTAATTTATAATATTAAGACACACATCACAATATTAGGTTTTCCTATGCCTCACCCTTTCCTATTTACACAATATTTTCTCATTATAAAGTAATCATCATTGCATATTTACATCCTTTGATTGAATATAATTATTCTCATATTTGGTTTCTCTTGTACTTTAATTAAGATCCTTGATCTTGGATGGCTATATCCATATTCAAATATTAGAGGGACCTCCTATAATTAATTAATATTGGTTACACGTGGATTTCAACATGCTCAAAAAATCTAAATTTAATATATTTTTTTTATCATAATAGATGTATATCATTTCAAGGATGATTCCATCCACTAAATCAATACTATCCAATCCAAGTCAAAATTATAGAATATAAATCATATTCTTAATCTTTGGGTACCCTACAATCAAATTTTATTTTTTATAAATTTTTGGAATATTTTTTGGTTTCTATATAATCATTAGCAGCTACTTCTAGGTCAATGGGGATAATTTATAATTCTATAACTACCATAAATCCTATCCTAGAAAATAAAAATTCTTATTAATGGACAAGATTTCTCTTGGGTGTTTTTGATGACAATTAAATTTTTTATTTTCATCATAAATTTGTGGAAGGCCATAATTTGTTTTTGGTAAAGAAATATTATGGAACATCATGTGTTCCAATATAACAACCCATGGAACATTGAATTTTTTATGATTAACAACCTTAATATTTTGTGCCTTATTTTTAGACATATCTAGGCTCTTTATGGATCCTATTAGTGATTATAGGATCATAAATATCATGATATTCATTAGTAAAGTTAGGGTTTTTAACCAATTTAGAGTATGCGGTGTGGGTTTTATTTTTGGATACTTTATTTGTGGATTCTTTTGAATCCTTAGCCATAAATACGCTTCTATCAAATTTTAAGGTAAAATTAGGATTAAAATTTTAGAAATTCAAGGCTTGTATTGATAGAAAAGAACATAGGATTTCACTTACTTAGAAAAACAAACACAATCACTCTACCAAGACCCACAAGTGATATTTAGGTGTTGTATCACTTATAATAGATATTATATCACCTATTATTCGAATTGAAAATATATAGTACTACAACCTAATATTTTGAATTATCTTTTTTTTTTGCATTTTCTTACTTTTTCTAAGATAAATTCAAGTACGTATACTACAAACTAAAATAATAATACAATACTAGTGCAAAATAATGAAAATTAAACTTAATTGAATTCCCCTCACCAACACCATTAACAAAATATTAAAGTATTAAAATACTAACTTACACATAAATTCCATTGAAATATATCTATCAATATTCTAAACTAATATAGTGGCTCTTGGTTAATTCTAAAAGTTATCTTACCAATATCTAACTTTTCAATTTTACATATAAGATGATGTAGGAGCATTCGGGCCCACAAGCAATCTTGCATTGTTTTTTGTATTGTTTGATCAAATAAGACCAGTGCATGTAAGAATTCGGTCAAGTCTTATCTTGGGTGGCATTTTCCTAAGTTTCTCTAACTCGGGTGGTGTTTTGCTATGTTTTGCTAACTCTGTTCCCTACCACCTCAAGGATTTTGCAACATTAGCGGTGTTTTGTCTAGTTTGGTGAGCTCATGAAGATTGCACTTTAAGGTGGGTGGTGTCGTTTGGATAATGTCTAACTTACCGCTCAACATAGAAAAGTGAAGTGTGGGCTAGCGGTGTGTGTTGTTAGTAGAATGACTTTTGGTGTTCCAGCGATGACTAAATGGTGATAGATTGTTGTAGGTTCATCGACACAAGTAGGTGGTATCAACAAGACCGTGGAGGGAGTTCCAGTGATGGTTTGATGAATGGTGATTAGCGAAAGCATGGTTGATTGGTGGAAGATTATTTTTGGTCCCAACGATGGATCAATGAGTGGTATTGGTGAAACATGGTGATATCGGTGGAAGAGAAGTTGGAGTCCAGCCAATAGGATGATGGTGAACTTACTAACTTGAAATGGATAGTTGTGATGGATGGTCACTGAAAGATGAGTTGATGAGTTATGGTATGACACACGGTAGAATGATACTTGATGTATTCCACACCATTGTTATGGAATACCTATCAATTGGCCAACTCGGTGGAACTATTGATTACAATATAACTACTTGGGGATCTTGAGTGTTGATTGGATGATGATCACAACTATGACACAAGGAGTAAGGCTGAATTGGAGAGTTTGATAGAGATATAAAACAGGATGGAATTCTTGTGTAGGGACAAGGGTTGGAGTGTCAGAAGAACATGCATCAAAGAACAAGGTGTGAGTTTAAATTTGTAATCTATAGATGCATGTAAGAAGCCCATGAGATGGAATGTGATCTTTAATTTCATTCTAGTAATAAATGAACATATTTGTTCTCTTCTTGTGTCTAGTTGCTCTTTCTATTTGTGTGTGGTGAGATTCCATAGGAAAGGGGAGTACACTTCATCAAGTGGTATTAGAGCAAGGTTGTCTTAAGTGTGGAGAGTATCCACCAAGAGCTATGGGGGAAAGTGACAAAAGTGCAGAGCTCGAAAGGATTGTTGTGGGTGTGTGTGGAATCCCAAATAGTTGAGAGCTGAAATTGTTGATCAAAAGAGATGCCACCCCGACTAGCAAGAGGAAGAGGAAGACCCAAACTAGAGGGTGTACTTGAAATATTTTTTGACATGGTGATTGAAGGTATCAGAAACTAGGGAGAAGTAGGTGTTGGTAATAGAAGGGAAAGAAGAAGAAGAAGAATAATGTGAGCATGAGGAAGACAAAAAAAGGTGAAGGACACGAAAGAGAAGAAGAAGTAGTAGAGGAGGATGAAGAAGACAAAGAATAGCTCGTAGATGCCAAACAAGAAATATTTTTGAAATCTCTTTCAAAAATAACGAAGAGAAATAAGATGGATTTTCTAATATTTTTTGGAATGTTAAATCCCAATGAGTTAATCGATTGGATTGGAGAGCTAAAGGATTACTTTGAATTAGAAGACATTAAAGACCCACAACGGGTGAAGATAGCCAAAAAAAAATTGAAAGGGCATGTTGCATTATGGTGGAAAGGATTGCAAAAAGAATGAGAAATGGATAGAGATCCCTGAATAACGAGGTGGAACCAGATGGTGAAGAAGTTGAAGAAGGAATTCATAACTGGAGATTACGAAATGGAGTTGTTCAAGAAATTAAAAATTTTGAAGAAAAAAGATATGAGCGTAAAATATTACACAAAAGAATTTTACAAGCTGGCTATTCAATCTAGAAGACATGAAATTGATTAGGAAAATACATCTAGGTATGTAAATGGCTTGAGGTTTAACATACAAGATGAGATGAGTATGTTGAATGTTACCACAGTTGAGGAAGCATACAAGTATGCATTGAAGGTAGAGGAGAAATTAATGAAGAGGAAAATAAATAATTCCAAAATTCAAGGAAGATTTGGAACTGAAAAGGGACAAGCGAGCAACACTAAAGGAAAATAGATTGAGAAGAATCCAAGCCCAAATGGAGCAAAGAAGTGGGCCAAAACACCAAAGAAAAGGAGGCACTAGTAAGAGGACATGGTAGCGGTAGTAGAGGTTTTTCATTTAGATGTTACCAGTGTGGAGAAGTTGGAATTGTGCATTTGAATGTGATCAAATACAAGAGGGTATCAAGAAGAGTGTTGAAAGAAACCACTTGGCATAAGAAGATGAGAAGAATCTCTCATGATGAGAAGAGTGTTGGTAACTCCAAAGATGGTGGAGGAGGAGCCATCCCAAAGAAGGAATCTATTTTGGACTGTGTGCAAGGCTGGAGGCAAGTGTTGTAAGGTTATTGTTGATAGTGGTAGTATAGATAACTTAGTTTCAAAAGAAATTGTGGAAAAACTAGGTTTGAGGAGGAATAAGCATCCTAGTCGATACAAATTTTGTTGGCTGTAGGAGCAAGAAATGACTATGAGAGAACAACATTTAGTAAGTTTTTAGATTGGTTCTTACAGAGATAAGGTGTTGTGTGATGTGATGCCTATGACAACATGTCATGTGTTGTTGGGTAGACCATGGAAGTTTGACAAAGAAGCCATCTATTATGGTAGGAGGAATACGTATACCATTTGAAAAGATGGAAAGTAGTATATGTTGACTCCTCTAAAAGGGAAGGAAAAATAGCTTAAAGAATTTAGCTCTATTGTTTGTTGCAATGTAGAGAAACGAGTAGATGAAGAGGAGCGAAGTAATAGTAGTGATTTGCAGTTGTTTAGAGATTAGGATTCAAGAAGAAAGAAAAAATTAAGTTTTGATTTATTGCAACAACACAATAAAGGCATGAGTAGTAGCACAAAAAGGTGTGGTGGGCATAGAGATGGTCCAGTGTTAAGAAGTTTTTTAGAGAAACATGAGAATGCAAATGAAGATGACTTGAGAGTTGAGGTGGAGTGGAAGAATATAGGAGGGAAGGATACCATGGATAAGGAGCAACTATGGATCAAGAATAAACATGGGATTACCATCCCAAGTGCCTTTCAATGTTCTTGAGTTTACCAACTCTAGGAACATTTCTCTTACCTGGTGTGTCTGATGTAGGAGAATCCGGGCCCATGAGCAATCCTAAATCATTTTCTGTGTTGTTTGATCAAATAAGACCAGTGCATGTAAGAATTTAAGTCTTATCTTGGGCAGCATTTTCCTAAGTTTCTCTAACTCGGGCGATATTTTTCTATGTTTTGATAACTCCCCGCCCTCCCACCTCAAGGCTTTTGTAGCATTGGTGATGTTTTTTCTAGTTCATTGAATTCATGAAGATTGTGCTTTAAGGTGGGAAGTGTGTTTTGGAGCATGTCTAACTTACCACTCAACATAGAAAAGTGAAGTGTGGGCCAATGGTGTTTGTCATTAGTGGAATGACCTTTGGTGTTCTAGCGATGGCCCGATGGTGATAGAGTGTTGTAGGTTCACCAGTGCAATTAGGTGGTATCGATGAGACCATGGATGTAGTTCCAGTGATGGGCCGATGAATGGTGATTAGCAAAAGCTGGTTGATCGGTGGAAGATGATTTTCGGTCCCAACGATGGAGCGATGAGTGGTATTAGTGGAAGAGAAGTTGAAGTCTATTCGATAGGATGATGGTGAAGTCAATAACTTGAGATGGATGGTTGTGATGGATGGTCACCGAATGATGATTTGATGAGTTAGGGTACAACATGTGGCAAAATGATACTCAATGTATTCCACATCATTGCTGTGGAATACCTATCTATTGAACAACTCAGTGAAACTATTGATTACGCTATAACTACTTGGGGATCTCGAGTGTTGATTGGACGATGATGGAAACTATGACACGAAGATTAAGGCCAACCTGGAGAGTTTGATAGAGATATGAAATTAGATGGAATGTATGTGCAGGGACAAGCGTTGGAGTGTCAAAAGAACATGCAATTAAGAACAAGGTGTGAGATCAGATCTGCAATCTATAGATGCATGTAAGAAGCCCATGAGATGGCATGTGATTTGTAATTTCATTCTAGTAATAAATGAAAATATTTGTTCTCCTCTTTTGTTTGGTTTCTCTTTTTGTGTGTGTGTGTGGTGATATTTGGTACCTTTCATCATAAGACTTCAATTATAGTCAACAATCATTGTTCATATAATGATAAAAACTCATTAGTGAGTGTTAACGTGAAGAATATTGAGCTAAGTAAGTGAAATTTCTATGTTTATTAATAACCCTTTAGTCATTGGCTGGTAAAGTAAGTATATATAATAATAAAATTTATTGACATAAAGTTTTAATATCATTATGAATGATGAGACTCCTCTTTATATTTTAAAGAAGGTTTGGAGAGTTGTTTAGACAATTGTGATTTATACTAGAGAAGAAAATAGAAAATAAAAAATAAAAAATGATGTTTTTTATTGAATCCAATTAAAGAAGGTATACTTTTTAAAATTTAAAGTCTACACATTAATTTATTTGTTTTAAATTTCATAAATTATTTAAGGTTTACATTTAAAAAAAGCTTGTATAATAAAATTGATGAGGGCACAACCCGAGACATAGAAAATAACCCACAAACAAGAGAATAATTTTATTATTCAGAAAAGGGAGCTTCTTACATGTAGAGGATCTCAAATCCCCAAGTTCTACAACACATGCAAGTTACATAAAGCTACAAAATAACCCTTTCGCAATATGTGAGCTTGTCCCCGAAAAGCTACCCAAAAATTAGAAACCCGCCCATAAATAGAGCTCCTCTTTAGTTTGGAGCCAAAACAACATTCAAATTTGAGTTTAGGCGGTTTGGCACCAAAAATTACAACTTGAAGTTCAAATTTCAAAAGAACATTTGCAATTGTATCTTCTAGAAAGTGCGCCAACTTCTCGGGGCCATAACTTTTGATCCGGGACTCCGATTCGCGAACCGTTTGAACCGTTGGAAAGGTCTTGAAGTCAATAACGCGTTAGAAATTTGCTACATCGATTTTGGAAAGTTTTGGGCCATTCCGGGAACTCTAAGTGCCTCAAATCTAACTCGGAAGATTTTTAGGTGCAAATCTGGGAAACTAAAACTGCAATATCTTTCAACCTAGGAATAGAAAATAATAACCATAAATTGGGAATTTCATTATGATGAAAAGGGTATCCAAAAATATAAAAACGTCTAAAAACTGAGAAACTTGAAATTTAACTATTTTTGGGTGATGCAAGATTGCCCTTACACCACTGGATGCTCCTACATCAGACACCCAGGGTAATTTGAGAAGTGACCCCATCATGTCTCGGATAGTTGAGAGGAAAACCAACGGGTCAGCTGCTGCCTTAGATAGCTAGGATGAAGTCTTCCACCGGCTTCTTCCTCTCCATTTCACGGATATTCTTCCATCTTGCTGTTTTGGTACTCCTTCCCACCACGACTATCCAAGATTGCTTCAATCTCCTTCCTTCAGTAGGTGTTGGAATGCCATCCTATTGCTAATTATTGTCCTCCGTTCCACCTTCATGATACTCTATCAAATGTGAAATGTTGAACACAGGGGAAATATTGATTCCATCAAGCAACTCTACCTCATATGCATTCCCTGAATCATGCTTCTTCAAAATCTTACAGGGACTGAATTTCTTCATCTTCAATTTGTTATAGGTTCCCACGGGAAACCTTTCTTTCCTCAAGTGGACCATTACTTCATCGCCAGTTTGAAACTCCTTATTCCTCCTTTTTTGATCTGCCTTAGCCTTATATTGCATATTCATCTTATTAATGTGTTCTTGT
>VDFB02285498.1:0-17557 GCA_007258455.2 Sequoia sempervirens | reverse complement strand
GCTTCCCAGAACAATCAATAGCTCGAAGAAAGTATGAACTAGCAGGGCATGTAACAATAACATTAATCAGTGGCCTATGTCGAATATCAGTCCACCCATCCATGGCAATGGAACAACCAGTCCTAAGCCATGTCTGCCTCATCTCCTCCATCAACAAGGTAGCTTTTGAATATTGTTTGTCAAGGAGGGAGGTACGCAATCTATGTTCTCCAGGGGGGGCATAAGAGGATCCAACTGACAATATTTCTTTCACCATAGTTTTGAAATAAGGTGACCTTGCCAAATGAAATGGAAGAGCGTGTGCATAAAAGAATTTGGCCACTGCATCATCAGCTTGATCACATTTTTGCACATTCATCAACCCCATGATTGAAGTTTTCTCACTTGCTTTCTTCTTCCTTCTATCACAACTCTCTGAAACTGATACACTGGAAGAGGCTTGCAAATTAGCTAATGGTCGTTTTTTATTTTGAATGGTAATGATTTGGTCATCACTACATCCAGCCAACTTTGCAAATTGAAACTGAAGCTGCTGCTCCAATGTTATTTTCTCACAAACTCTAACACCCTTTCCAGTGTCACCCACTAGATGGCCTCTAATCCTAGTATAGCTCCCATGGTAATTAGATTCACAAACATGACAGCCATTTCCTACTGCCCCCTGAATTTTTTTTCTTGTTGACAGTCACATTTGTGGTAAACTGACGCAATGGTTTGTTGCGGTTGAAAGGGCCTTTTGCAAACCTTTGAAGAGTGGGTATAGGGCATGCAAAATGGTCTGAAGAAGCATGGGTTGGATTTTCAAAGGTAGAAGAAGGGTCTATTGACATTCTTTGAACTTCATTTTCACTGTCACTACCCTCACCCTCATGACTGTCACTACCACTGTTGTTGCTGCTCATTTTGAAATTTGTATGGCTTTTTTTCTTTATTTTTTAAAGTATGAAGTTTGTATGCTGGTTGAAAATCTGAAAGTTTGTAAAAATGATACCAAATCATTTAATCAATGAACCATTGAACATTGAAAACAAAAAATGAAAATAAAAAAGCAAAAATTAAAAATTAAAAAAAGTGATAAAGATAATGCAGAAGCAAAAAATTATTTAAATTTAATCTCAAACCTGGAAGTGGTAGGAAATGGAACTAAGTGCAGCTCCCAACTCCTCAAGGCGTCCCAAACACAAACAAAATGCAACTTGAGTGAGGAAAAAAACACAGTCAAATAGAGGCCCAGCCGCGACTTTACCCTAGGCGTGAGAAACAAAAACTTGAAGAAATCTATTTCATGCCTCTTTAAAATGCAAAAACGTCTCTTTTAAATGCCCAAACACAGGAGCAAAATGCCAAAAAAAGATCTGGACTGAGTTGAGACAGAGATTTTTCCCCGTGCTTTGCTGTGTGAGAGTCGCCGCTTGCCGTGAGAGAGCCCAAATAATGATCGACTGATTTATGAAACTTTATTAAGTTTCATTTAATTTTTTCTTTTTAGACTTTAGACAAAAAATTTATGTTGCTGTGTGTAATGTCCCCTTCCAATTGACATCTCTCAGATCATTGATTAGCCTATTATGTGACCCTCGTAGGCTAATAGGGTGGATAGAGGGTCTGGTTGAGGCTTGGCTTAGCTCCAGTTGCAGGATTGTTCAATTTGGCTTTCGTTCAGGGTCGTTCAGACATCATTTGCCTGACTTGCTATTTTTAGTAAGTTAGGTCATTCAGCGGAGCACCCCTGCTATTTTTAGCAATATGGTTTGGTCATGGCAAAATCAATCACTTATTCTCCAGCTTCAGACGGTTCGTTAATCGAACGGAAATTGAGAAAGATATTAATATTTTAATTGTCAAATTAAATATTAATTATTGAAGCTTATATTATAAAGTTATAATATTATTTAATATTATAACTTAAGTGATTTTCTCAAGGGGTCGACCAACATTGAAGGGGGCCACTTTTCAATTATATTTTATAATTAAAAGTGCGTTTGGAACTATTGAAAAATTAAAAGAAAAGTTCGAACTTAATTTAAATGATGCCTTTTTGAGAAAAGTCGACTTTTTGAGGTTATAAGGGTTTCATTGGGATTTGAGCTCATTATGTTGAAAATCGAATTTTTGTCAAGTCTTCCTTCTGAGAACAGAGCCAAGGGTTCCAGTTTTCGTTTGGCATTGGAGAGCCAAGGCAAAGAAATTAGCCCAGGTGTTTGGGTTGGGGGAGGAGGCAGTGAGAATACCAAGCCCGATCTAATGCTTTCAAAAGAATATCTTCATCAGAAAGTGCTCAGGAAACTTCCTGATAAAAATATATTAAAGGGATTTTATTAAAGTATCAAAATTCTATTCTGTGCGAGATGGAACTGTCAAATAAGGGCGTGCTTATTGATACGCTTAACATTTGCAAAGCCGTACTATTGCTGCTGAGCCCCGTACTTTTCGATTACCGGGCGTACCTCTACGTGGGCAAGTCGCGGCTATGGCACGTGCGCGAAGTATCTGGGATTGGGAGCATTTGTTGGATGCGTTTGCTGTCATCGGCGCGAGAGTGGATCTATGATGGAAACCGCATAAATTCATTAGTCTCACAACCTGCTGCAAATACTAGGTTTTTTCATCATTAAAGTTGTTGCTTTTTTGTTGCATGTTGTCAGATCTTAGATGTAATCAATCCAGAAGATCAATAAATAGTCTAGCATTATTAGATCCAGTAGTTTCCATCGTTTTTGGCATTGTAATATTTTATTCACATTTTATAAGCAATTTCTTTCAAAAATCGCAATTTTCATTTTATTCATGCAAAACACAAAAAACCAAAACCTGCGAAACAAAGAAAAAAAGTCTCGCGGTTTGAGAGAAAGTGGAAAAGGCGAGGGGTTTCTACTGCTTTGTGGGCCCGTGATGCGTTTTGGCGTGTAAAGTGTTTTGAAACAGGGTTTTTATGTTTTGTCAATTTTGTGGGCTCCGTATTGCGCGGGGATGGTTGAGTAGGTCGAGGGGCCGGTGAGGGAGGTTTCCAATGTCCGTACTAGGATAGGGGACCATTCCCAACCAAGAGGAAACGTTTCCTACCGTTTCCTGTGAATTTTCCTAATTCGGGGACAGCCGAGAACTATCCTCGATGCGTCCCCCTGTCCCCGAGACGGATGGGTACAGGTATAGGGGGTTTTGGGGTAGGGGACGCATCCCCGTGTAGCACAGCCTAAATCAAAAAATCATGAGCAACATGAACATGAGGACAATGTAGCCATGTTTTCAAATGGGTTGCAAGAATCAAACCATTTTGGCTAGCAAGATGGTAAAGAAGCAAAGCATAAACATGAAATCAGCACTGGTTGTTTGAACATTGTCCTTTCACAAGGATGTCCTATTAGACATCTAGCCTAGTTGGAGATCAACAGGACACCACATGTCGTGCTTAATCCTAAGCATGAAGTTGAGTATCAAGAGGGAAAGAGTCAGCTTACCTATTTATTCCAAAACAACTACATTTACAGTCAACTTAAGCAGGTAAGTGGGTTGGTTTCCATCTTTAGAGATGCATTTTTGTAGCTGATTAAACACATAGCCTTTCTTCAACCTTGGTTGGATGTTCATAAGCATGAGAAACATCCTAAGCTGATCAGAAAAGGTATTTGTTTTGAAAAACTAGTCAATGGCTTTGTTTGAGTGATTTTCCTATTGTTTACTTTATGATAGGTTAGGTTTGTTGTCCTTTTCCTCCAAGTGCAGTCTACACATTGTCATTTCTATTTTGTTTTGTTCAAAGGCATTTTGTAGTTTGTTGTGAAGCCAGTGGTGCGTCGTCAATGTAAAGTCATTGTGACTCCATGCCCAATGGACTAATAAGGCTATTGGATCTTAGTGTTTAGCTGGAAAACACCCCCGAGAGGTCACCAAAATGTTGACATTTCATGCCCCCTTCATTTCCCATTGATTATAACTAATCTGAAAGATTCTCAATGGATCGTCTTGCTTAAAATGGTGCCTTTAGTTGTTGTAAAGAGCCCCCCTTTCATGTCTTAAACAAATGCCCAAATTAAAAAACCAAAATTTAGCTAAGTATTGATTTTGTTGAGATGTCGGAGTTTTGATGTTGTTCATACCTGCACACCTTCCTTATCGATCCTGAATCCCCACTCTAATCCTTCCAAAATCAACTAAATAGTTTTGTCAGAGTTTCAGAGGCATCCATTCCTACCTACATTTCCTATCGCTCTTGAAATCTTCTTGCAAACCTTGTAAAATTTGCCTAAGTGTTGAGTTTGTAGGTCCTTCAAGCTGTTGGGGTTTCTCTTACACACATGCCTCCTTGAAATATCCCCGATCCCCAAAGTTCAAAGTGTAACCTTGGCCAAGTATTGTTTTGTTGGATTTATGGACTGTCAGGGTTTCCTTTGCACTTGTACCCTTCATTTGACACCCCTAATCCCCGAAGTTTGAAACATAAAAGTGCCTAAGTGTTGAATTTGTCAACCTTTCGGACTATCAGGGTTCCCCTTATTTGCATACCATCATTGAATTCCCTGATTCCTTGACGCTATGACCCTTGGCTTTTCTTGTTTCGACATCTCTTTCCATCCATCCCCGAAAGTCCAATACATTGTCGATTGCTCTATGTATCTTATTAGAGTCAAACTTTTGGTCATCTCCTTTTTTGGTTCCTCTTTCCATGAACCCCCAACGGTCCAAAACACTGTTGAAGTCCTTGAAATTTGCCTAAGTATTTCCCATTTTCAAAGTTTTGAGCCTTCCCTTACCTTCCTACCATTCCTTCCTTCCCCAATTCCCCGAAAGTCCTTATCTATCGGACATTCGGACTTCATCCCTCCATCCCTTTTGGACCTATCATCCTGGTCATGCCTTCCTTAAAAGTCCAACTCCCTAACATTTCCCTTAGTTTCCTCCAAATTTCCCCTAGTCTCCTCCAAATCTCACTCCTCTTCCCATGGCAAGTAGTTTGATGGACTGTAATGTCCCCTTCTCATCAGTGATTTGTTCTGACACTCATCAGCCTATTCCGAAAGCCTGTAGGCTCGTTTGAGGTAAAATTAGGGTTTCCAGTTCTGTGGTTCTATGGCTTTTCAGGGAGTTTACTATTTATAGTAAATTCTATTTGTGGCAGTATGCAGTTGTCAGTCTTCAAGGTCTTCATTGTCAGTTGGAGCATTTAATGCAATTCAATTCTGGCTTTTGAAGGTTTAATTTTGGTGATTAAAGGCATTAATGTTATAATTTGTAGTTGACCCCTTGGTCTAGGGAAAATAACTTTAAGTTGTTCTTAAAAGGTGGTCATGAAGGGGGACATCATCATGAAGGATAAATTTAATATTTGAAGTCTTTTAATGCCTTGGGAAAAGTGGACGCCTTTTCTTGAAGATATTCTTTTAAAAAATAAAGTTTATTTGTGCCTTGATAAAGTGGACGCCTTTTTGTGAAGTTAGAAGGTTTTCTGGAAATTTGAAGAGTCTCATGTGACTCTTGGCGTACTTTCTTGAGGAATTGAAGAGTCTTCTACTCTTCTATAAATGAATGCTTTGCTTCAGCATTGGTATCCATGAAAATTATGCTAAAGTTATGCTGTTAGAATGACAATTGATATTTTGCTTCGAGGATGTCTACCTCCTAGCCTTTCGTCCAATTTCGTGTTTGCAAGATAACACCTAGTTGGCTACATTGCTGCTTCAAAATATCAGACTAGCAGATTGAGCTCATTTGATTGAAGAATTTTGGAGTTTTTGTCAATTTCGGTTTGTTGGTTCATCTACAGCTGAAGGTGATTTTTGATTCATAGCTTATTTTCCAGTTTGAATTTGGTTCTGGGTATTTCATCATTGCCATTGCTGACCTTGGGCGACCCTTCAAGCTTAATTTGAGATTTTATTTCGAAGAGTCTGATTTTTAAATGAAAATCGCCCCTTCAAGGAGGGTCGTACTTTTCTAAGAGCATTGGAATTTGTGCAAGATGTTATAAGTTGAAGTTTGCTTCTGTTTGGTGTTTTTTTTTGGGCGCCTACCTCCTAGAAAACCTCTGCAAAAGACATCATTCGATTCGAAGGTGAATTGAGTGAGTTATGAATACTTTACTAGTTTTCACAGTTGCTGGTTGACATTTTCAGTTTACTGATTTTTGTTATCAGACTTTTAAAAGTTCAGATTTTTTATTCAATATCAGCAGTTAGAGAGATAATTATTTGTATGAGATCATCTATTACTCATGTGCTTTGAAGATATTGTAATTCATATGTAATTTGCAGATTTATTCCTTATTTGTATGACTGTAAACAGTAGTACTGTTCCAGTCCTAATCGCTGCAATTAATTCTTCTTTCTTCTCACATTAAGTACCCCTAAATGGTCTACCGCCAGTGTGGATAATTGATTGTATCTCTCTTTGTACCCACTTTCAAAGTGGTGAATCCCCACTCTCAAGTGGATGCCCGCCGCAGCGGATGAATTAGATTGTTGAAGCTTCATGGTTGGTTATCCGCCTATTAGTTTCAGTTTTTAATTAATCACTCTGTCATATGTTAGCACCTCGCCCTCAGTGGGATCTGAGTGCACATTCTTGACGTTGAGTTTGTTTCAATTCAAGTACTGTTCAATTAGCTTCTCCTCACCATAAGGACAACACCTATCCTTCCTGATTGAGTGTGCATCTCCTTGGGTACAGCCTTTCAAGCTTGGATTTCAGCTTTTGATGCTAACGTTAACTGCTGGTTAGTGCCTGGCTTTATATTGTGTGTAAACTATCAATAAAATTGCTTAGCATATTTCTGGCAAAGGGTATAATGAGCAGTATCCTCGCCATCCTGTGGTAAATTCTGTGTGCATGATTTGGAGCCCAGAGAGAGGTCAGAATTATCTCCACCCTAAGTCAAGTTTTAACTCCCAAAGACGCTTCCACCCCTGTCTGTGAGAGACCTTTTCTTGAGGGACGGCAAAATGGAAGGCATGTAAAAGATGCCTGGAATAATTGCCTTTATAGCATAAGGCAAGCAATGAAGAGGAGGGACAGAGTTGAGAAGAAGTTTGATGGGATGATAGACATGCATGTCCCGTCGATTATCCAAGTTGATCAGCAAGAAATGGCAATGTTCTTTTTCAGCCTCAAAATAATCCAAACTCAAGGAAAGCAAAGTGGGAGTTAATGGAAAATCTAGTAATGGTATCCCATATGGGGTGAATAAAGGAGATAATTTGTGGGTCAAAGATGCTGCACCTTAGTGGTCATCCCCTAGACCTCTTTTCCCCTGCCTTCACACCAAGGGAAGAGCAATGAACCGGTTGAAGCCAAAATTCAACCTTTGTTGATGATGCACGCCAAGCTTTACATGGAGTATGTTTCACCTCTCATAATGATGCTTGGACCTTTTGATCAATTCATGAATCAAAGGAGTCGAGAAATGGAGGAAGGAATGAGCAATGTCCTCCTATGGTGCCTAGAAATGATTTCTACCAAGCTTTGGGAAAGATAACTATGGAGCATTTTGATGGTAGTAATAAGTGTACAGCCAGATCATGGGTGCAGAAGCTAGATAACTATCTCTCTCTCAAACTCATGCTGGAAGGAGATGCTATCAAATTTGCTACCTTGCATTTGGATGGGATAGCTCATGAATGGTGGACTCATGGTTTGGTCACTCTTGGCCATAACCTCATTCGCACCTATGATGAGTTTACCAACAAGCTGATCGAGAGATTTGATACCAAGGATCCAGGGTTGAGATTTAGAGAATTGGCATAATTGAAACAACAAGGATCTTTAGAAAATTATGTGGCTGGTTTTCAAAGGTTGTCAGTAATGGTGCCTAACATTACTGAGAGAAGACTTGTGGTACTCTTTTTAGAAGGATTAATGGAGCCTTTGAAGGGATGGGTCAAAGCTTTTGATCCACCAACTTTAGATGAAGCCATTAAGAAAGCGAGGAGCATGGAGTTGGCAGCCCCAAGGCCTAAGTTTCATTCAAAACCTTTCAGCCATAAGAAGGATAAAAAACATTCTTCAAATCTGCCAAAGAAGTTTCCACCAAAGTTGTCAGAAGAGCTCAAAGAAGAACTTAGAAAAGATGGAGTTTGCTACACTTGCCGTGAACCTTGGGTTAAGGGTCACTGTTGCTATGGAAGAGGCACAACAAACCTAATGGAGGGCTATTCTGATTTTGGAGCAGAATCTGATTCGTCTGATCAACAATACGAATCAGCAAGTAGTGAAGGTGAAAAAGCTCCAGAAGAGAAGCCTGATGAGGTGGGAGATGGTAGTGCTTTCGCACAACTATCAAGTTTTCAGAAAAATGAGTCCTTTCGGGTTCATGGAGTGGTTGGATCCCAAAGAATAGTTGCTCTAATTGATACTGGAGCAACTCACAACTTCATTGATGAAGGATTGGTGATAAAGAGAGGTTTGAAAACTGAAGAGTTTGAAGGCTTCAAAGTAATGGTAGCTGATGGTTTCACCATTTCATGCACTAAGAAAATTCCTAACCTTTCTATTCAGATAGGAAATTATGAAGTAAAAGATGACTTCTATGTTGTGGGTATTGGTGATACCGATGCCGTGTTAGGAATACAATGGCTGCGATCTCTTGGAGAGATCACTTTGAATTTACAAACAATGGAGCTGAAATTTCAAGCTGATGGAAAGAAGGTTGTTTTGAGAGGGATGTCAAATGAGGGCCCTCGAATTGTGTCCTTGAAAAGAATGGAAAGGCTGATCTGTCATGATCAAGTTAATTGGGTAGTCGAGTAAAGGGTTTACCCAGCTGATCCAAAGGGAAGAAAAAGGTAATATCATCCCTGATTTTCAAGCCTTGACAAAGGAGAAAGCTCCTTGAAGTTCCACTGGAATCTCCGAAGAGGTTCTGGTATCGTAATTGAATAAGAAGGAAAGTCTGCTATGACTAAGACCTACACTGCTTATCCAAAGAAGCAAAAGACTAGGATCAAAAAGCCATCAAGGAGCTATTGAGACCATTAGGATCCAAGCAAGAGTCCTTGTTTCTACAGAGTGTTGGTCAAAAAAGATGGTACAATGCATGTATTGATTACCGCATTGAATCAAAAGACCATATCAAGAATAGATATCCTATCCCTAGGATTGATGAGCTTATTGATGAGCTCCATGGGGCTATGTTTTTCTCGAAGATTGATCTTCGTTCGGGCTATCATCAAATCAGAATGAGGGAGGCGGATATAGAGAAGACAGCGTTTAGATGCCATTTTGGGCATTTTGAATTTCTTGTCATGCCTTTTGGTTTGACAAATGCTCCAGCTACATTCCAATCTTGTATGAACAAGATTTTTAGACAGCAGTTGAGGAAGTTTGTGCTCATCTTCTTCGACGATATTCTCATCTTCAGTAAGTCTTGGGAAGAGCACCTCAAGCACTTGGAAGAAGTGCTTAGCATTTTGAAGGCGGAATGTTTGTTTGCCAAAGAATCAAAGTGTGAGTTCGGGATGACGGAACTGTTGTATCTCGGCCATATCATTAGTGCCAAGGGTGTCAAAGTTGATCCAGAGAAGATTAAGGCCATCCTTGATTGGCCACCTCCAAAGAATATTTCTCACTTGAGAGGATTTTTGGGTTTATGTGGATTCTATAGAAGATTTGTGAAAGGGTATTCTCATCAAGCAGCCCCTCTTACTGATCTTACAAAAAAAGGAGCTTTCCTTTGGACGGAGAAGGCACAAGAAGTTTTTGATAAGTTCAAGCAAATCATGAGTACATGTCTAGTATTAGCTCTTCTAGATTTTACCAAATCTTTTGAGCTGTAATGTGATGCTTCAGGTGAAGGTGTTGGAGCTGTTCTAATGCAAGACAAACATCCCATTGTCTTCAAAAGTAGGAAATTAAGAGGAGCAGAAAAAACTTACTCCATTTATGACAAAGAAATGCTTGCCATCATGCATGCTTTGTCTAAATTCCGTCAATATTTGGTGGGAAGTAAATTTGTTGTTAAGACTGACCACAATAGTCTTAAACATTTTATGCACCAAAAGGATTTGAATGAAAGGCAGCAAAAGTTGGTAAGTAAGCTCCAAGCTTATGACTTTGACATTGAATATATCAAAGGGAAAAATAACATAGTGGTTGATGCCCTTTCAAGAAGGCCTCATTTGCAGTCACTTTGTGAGTTATCAGCAGATTGAAAGGAGTTAATTGCTGCTGATTATGCTAAAAATCAGTTTGCAACCAACTTGTTTGAAGGTCATTTGGTTGATGAAAGGTATAAGTTGGTTGATGGGTTAATTATCTATAAAGGTAGAGTCTTTTTAGTGCATGAATCTAAGCTTAAAAAGAAGATTCTACAATCTTTTCATGATGTTCCCCTTGCTGGTCGTCAAGGCATGTTCAAGACTTACAAGAAGATTAGAGAAAGGTTTGCTTGGAAAGGGATGAAGGATGAGATAATGAATTATATAAAAGAGTGTTCTATTTGCCAAAAGAATAAGAATGAACATTTTTTTCCAGCTGGGTTGTTGCAGCCCTTGCCAATCCCAAATCAGAAATGGGAAAGCATTGCAATGGACTTCATCACTGGGTTGCCTAAGGTACAAGGACGTGATTGTATTTTTGTGGTGGTAGATAGATTGACTAAGTTTACACATTTTTATGCTATCACAACTTCATTTACAACAGCTCAAGTGGCTAAGTTATTCTTCAGAGAAGTTTTCCGATTGCATGGTTTGCCTAAAACCATTGTCAGTGATAGGGACAGCAAGTTCCTAAGTGCTTTTTGGCAAGAGATCTTCAGGCTAAGTGGTACAGTGCTTACTCCAAGCACTAGTTATCATCCACAAACAAATGGGCAATCCGAGATTGTCAACAAGTGGCTAGAGGGCTACCTTAGAAATTATGTTTCAGGGCAGCAAAGAGCTTGGGTTAAGTGGCTTCATTTGGGAGAGTACTGCTACAACTCTTCCTATCATATGTCGATTAAGATGTCTCATTTTATGGCCCTTTATGGTTATGATGCTCCTAACTTTGTAGATTTGGTGTTTGGTGATAGTAGAGCTCCACAGGCTAAGGATATGCTTTAGCAGAACCAAGACAACTTGAAATCTCTCAAGTAAAATCTACAACAAGCTCAGAATCAGCAGAAGTTATACGCTGATCAGCAACGTGTTGAGAGATCTTTTGAAGTTGGAGACATGGTCTATTTGAGGCTTCAGCCCTATAGACAATTTACCCTTAAGAAGAGTGGTGCAGAAAAGTTAAAGCCGCGATTTTATGGTCCTTTTAAAGTCACCAAAAGGATTGAAGTTGCTTATGAGTTGGAGCTTCCAGCTGAAAGCAAAGTGCATAACGTCTTCCATGTGTCATGCCTCAAGAAGGCACTTGGACACAATGTTGTGGCTACTTCAAAATTACCTCCATTGGATGAGGAAGGTCAGTTGGTGTTGATTCCAGAAGAAATTCTTGATACTAGAGAACGTTCCTTGAGGAGAAGAACAATCAAGGAATACTTGGTTAGATGGAGGAATTTGCCAATTGAAGATGCCACGTGGGAAGGAGAACAGATTTTGTTGCATCCATCTTTTCAGTTGCTTGAGGACAAGCAATCTCGAGGAGGGCGGACTGTAATGTCCCCTTCTCATCAGTGATCTGTTCTAACACTCATCAGCCTATTCCGGAAGCCTGTAGGCTCATTTGAGGTAAAATTAGGGTTTCCAGTTCTGAGGTTCTATGGTTTTTCAAGGAGTTCACTATTTATAGTAAATTCTATTTGTGGCAGTATGCAGTTGTCAGTCTTCAAGGTCTTCATTTTCAGTTGGAGCATTTAATGCAATTCAAGTCTGGCTTCTAAAGGTTTATTTTTTGGTGATTAAAGGCATTAATGTTATAATTTGCAGTTGACCCCTTGGTCTAGGGAAAATAACTTTAAGTTATTCTTAAAAGGTGGTCATGAAGGGGGACGTCATCATGAAGCATAAATTTAATATTTAAAGTCTTTTAATGCCTTGGGAAAAGTGGACGTCTTTTCTTGAAGATATTCTTTTAAAAATAAAGTTTATTTATGCCTTGATAAAGTGGACGCCTTTTTGTGAAGTTGGAAGGTTTCTGGAAATTTGAAGAGTCTCATGTGACTCTTGGCGTACTTTCTTGAGGAATTGAAGAGTCTTCTACTCTTCTATATAATGAATGCTTTGCTTCAGCATTGGATCCATGAAAATTATGCTAAAGTTATGCTGTCGGAATGACAATTGATATTTTGCTTCGAGGATGTCTACCTCCTAGCCTTTCGTCCAATTTCGTGTTTGCAAGATAACACCTAGTTGGCTACATTGCTGCTTCTCAATATCAGACTAGCAGATTGAGCTCATTTGATTGAAGAATTCTGGAGATTTTGTCAATTTTGGTTTGCTGGTTCATCTACAGTTGAAGGTGATTGTTATTCATAGCTTTAAATTCATATTGAATTTGATTCTGGGTATTTAACCAATGCCATTGCTGACCTTGGGCGACCCTTCATGCTTAATTTGAGATTTTATTTCGAAGAGTCTGATTTTTAAATGAAAATCGCCCCTTCAAGGAGGGTCGTACTTTTCTAAGAGCATTGGAATTTGTGCAAGATGTTATAAGTTGAAGTTTGCTTCTGTTTGGTGTTTTTTTTTGGGCGCCTACCTCCTAGAAGACCTCTGCAAAAGACATCATTCGATTCGGAGGTGAATTGAGTGAGTTATGAATACTTTACTGGTTTTCACAGTTGCTGGTTGACATTTTCAGTTTACTGATTTTTGTTATCAGACTTTTAAAAGTTCAGATTTTTTATTCAATATCAGCAGTTAGAGAGATAATTATTTGTATGAGATCATCTATTACTCATGTGCTTTGAAGATATTGTAATTCATATGTAATTTGCAGCTTTATTCCTTATTTGTAAGACTGTAAATAGTAGTACTGTTCCAGTCCTAATCGCTGCAATTAATTCTTCTTTCTTCTCACATTAAGTACCCCTGGATGGTCTACCGCCAGTGTGGATAATTGATTGTATCTCTCTTTGTACCCACTTTCAAAGTGGTGAATCCCCACTCTCAAGTGGATGCCCGCCGCAGCGGATGAATTAGATTGTTGTAGCTTCATGGCTGGTTATCCGCCTATTAGTTTCAGTTTTTAATTAATCACTCCGTCATATGTTAGCACCTTGCCCTCAGTGGGATCTTGAGTGCACATTCTTGACGTTGAGTTTGTTTCAATTCAAGTACTGTTCAATTAGCTTATCCGCCATATGACAACACCTATCCTTCTTTGGGATTGAGTGTGCATTCTTGGCGTGAGTTCTTTCAAGCTTGGATTTCAGTTTTTGATGCTAACGCTAATCAAGTTGGCTAGTGCTGGTTTATATTGTGTAAGACTATCGAAAAAATTGGTTAGCATATCTCAATCTTCATACACAAATCTGCATATATTCTTCTTCTTAAATCTTCTTGTTCTTGAATGATATATATTTGTGTCTTACACACTACCCTTCTTCACAAATCTGCTTGTATTCAGCCTAATACACCTTCTAGAAGGTCATCTAAAAATAGCCACTAAAAAGAGAATTCTCAAATATGTTTAATTCTTTGAAATGTTGACAGCTAAAAATAGCATGAGCTAGAATAGACAATCTTGAGGATTGGCTCTAAAAGATGATTCTAACAAAATCCCTTTGTTCTAAACATGGCAATCCTGAACAAAACATTGAAATTCTAACAATTCACCAGCTGCTTTCAATTTGAAAAGTCCTTCGTTCTGTTGATTCTACATTAAACTCTAGTTGCATCTTGCAACTTTTATACTAAAACCCAATTACTAATAGCCCTGTGCCAATGTTAACACCAAAAGTTGCTCTTTCTTGTATTGGCATGCGCCAATATATATATCTTATACGTTTTGAAAACCACAAACTATCCTTCTCCTTTATTGGTGCACTCTTCTCTATAGAGTTGAAAATTTCGGTTAACACTTTGACATCTTCATTCATTGGCACATGTCATTGTATTACCCTATGAATTTTCACTTGCAAAAATTGTTTCAGCACTCATGTGTGCACACCTATGTGTGACTTTGTAGAATTTATGTTTGACAAAATTGTTTCTTTTTACCTAGGCATGCACTTCTACCTACAATGCACAACTTTGGATTTGAAAAAATCATTTTCATTCAAAGAGGTGCACACCTACATGTAGCTTCTACGCATTTTGTTTTCAAACTTTTCTATTTTCTTTTACTATTTTTACATGTCACTGTGAAAGCATCTTTTTCAGCAATAGGACATTCCCTTGTGTAGCAGTGGTGGAGTTTGTTTGCATTGATTAGGGAATGTCCTTCCAAAGGTTTTCTTGCTGCAGAATTGATTTGGAATGATATGGCACCAATTTTACAATGAGAAAGTTAATGTTTTATTCATAGTTGGCATACTCGCAGAGAACTCGCCAAGTCTTAAAAAACTCGCCAAACCCCCAAAAACAAGTTTTTTCGAGTTTTTGAAAAAACTCGCGAGTCCGATGAAAAAACTCGCCTGCGCAAGAATAAAGTCAGAAAAAGTCTTTTATGTTGTTCATTTCATTTCAAAATCACTTGATACTTTGTGTGAGGAGCTAAACCCCCCCCCCCCAAGCAAGGAGATATCATTTCCAACGATTTTCCATCGAGGAGAGCGGATTCAAACGCCATTTTGTGTGGATTTTGAAGGGAAATTCGATTCACAGGTAGGGTTTTTGTTTTTGTTTTTTGTTTTTGATTAATTAATTTCTTTCATTCTTCTTGCAAAATACTCATTCCAAATTGAAAAAAGACATGATAGAGCACAAAGAAACAATTTTTTTGCATTTAGAATCCAAAAAACAAGATTCATCACAATTTTTTGTTGATTTTTGCTGATTTTTTTCATTTTTTTCACTATTTTTTGAAATTTTCAGACCTAGGTTCATTTTTTGTGTAGAATGATAAGATTAGTTAATAATGTTAATTGATAATTCATTTAAACACATTTGTATCAATTTAAATCAAATTTAGCTCTAGATTTTTGAAGCTTTAATGATTTTAGGTTGTTTTTTAAATTTTTTTGTATTAAAAAACTAATATGTTGTACATATTTTTGAATGTGTAGATTGATCATTGATCAATGAATACACATTACACACTATAATGGCTTTTGGCTCTGGTTCAGGCTCAGCATCAGGTTCCGCCCCCGCCCCATCAAGTTCCACCCCTCGCACACCATCATCATGGGTTCCGAACACTCGTCCTGCAGGGGCTAGAGACCCTACATGGAAATATGGTATCAGAGGGCCAGTGCCTGGAACAGTTGTTTGCGGTGAATGCAAAAATACATATCATGGAGGCATAAATCGCCTCAAATACCATCTAGCAGGCATTCCTCAGCGTGATTCCAAGGTTTGTGGGCAGCCCAAAGAAGAGATTACAAGAGAGATGCTTGCCCTACTTTCACTTGCTGAGGAAACAAAAATGCAAAGGGAGAGGGCTAAAAAAGCCATAGCAGCATCCATAGCCAGTGGACATGCGCATGCCCATGGGACTCAGGAGCACGGGGTCGAGCACATGGAGATAGAGTCAGATGAGGATGCAGATATTATTGGCATTGTGGGCTCTCTTCATGGTCCACGGATTCGCACTCATGGCATAGCCGCCACAGCCACAGCCACACCATCCTCTAGGCCCCCCTTTTCCTCTAGTTCGACTAGAGTGCCAATGCCACCACCACCTTCATCTTCACGCAACCCACAAAGTTTTTTTGTGCCAAGAAACACACCAGGAGCACAGGTATCATTGGAGGCTACAGGGTGGAACAGGAGGTGCATGAACATGCCAACATGGCATGTGCTGATTTTTGGTATTTTAATAACATACCATTCAATGTGGCGAGTAGTCCCTATTGGCACAATATGGTCACTTCATTGACAGTTGCGGGAAAAGGCTTCAAGCCACCTTCTCGCAAAGATTTGAGTGGGAGGTAAGTGACAAGTCAAATTGGGCCCTCCTTTTTATTTTTATTTTTAGACCCAGGAATCGCAAGGAAGTACTCCACCCCCATAAACTGTGCTATCGGTAAACTTTTTAACGTGGACTGGCATACTGGCGCTTAATAATTTCCTCCTGCACTAATTCTGACGGGGAGACTAGAACTGCGGACCGCCAGAGCCTAACGAATTACTTTAGCCAACCGGAAGCTAGGCCCTGCCCAACTTAAATTTTTATGTTCTTTAATTTGAATTCTAAATTAATTTATTATTTATGTTGGAATTCAAGCTATTTTTTGTTTTAAAACTTCATACCTTTAGTTCCTCTTATTTAATTATTTTATTTTGTACTGTGTGTTGCTCAGTTGGAAATGTGCAACTGAAAGGGCAATGCATGTGGTGGAAGAGCAAAAAACTAAATGGAAGAAATTTGGCTGCTCAATTCTTTCTGATGGGTGGACGGATGGGAGAAACCGCACCATCCTTAATTTTTGGGTTGCTTCCAAAGGTGAAGTTGTGTTTTGGAAGTCGGTGGATGCTTCCAACAGGATAAAAACTGCAGATACATTGTGTACGTTGTTGGATGAAGTTGTGATGGAGGTGGGGATTACTAATGTGGTGCAAGTCATCACAGATAATGCAACAGCGTATGTGGCAGCTGGAAGGATGCTTGAGAGTAGACATCCATCACTCTTTTGGTCACCTTGTGTGGCTCATTGCCTTGACCTTCTTTTGGAGGACATAGGAAAACTTGTTTGGGTGGCACCGATTGTAGATGATGCAAGGAGCATCACAAAATATATCTACAATCACCCTTGGGTTCTTAATTTGATGAGAGAGCACACGCAAGGGAAGGAGTTGGTGAGATCGGGTGCCACAAGGTTTGCAACAATTTTCCTAACATTGCAAAGCATTTTGGATTCTTTGGGCTCTCTAAAACAAATGTTCGTGAGTCAAGCATGGAATGACTCCTATTCAAAGAAGGCCGAAGGAGAGAGAATTTCTGCAATAGTCTTCGACCCCTTGTTTGCACAAAAAGCTACAGAGATCGTGAGGGTAACTTCAAAACTTTGATTTTAATTTTAATCTCAAGTTGAATATAAATATATATTTTTTAATTTAACTTTAAGCCTTTCATTATAAATTTCTAACTTTGATCTTTTTGTATTTTTAATCTAGGTGTCGTAGCCCTTGGTTAGAGTCCTCCGCTTGGTAGATGGGGATGAAAACCCAATGGGATACATTTATGAGGCCATGGATAGGGCCAAGGAGGCCATCAAAAGTTATTACAAGGGGGACAGCCTCAAATTTGATCCCATATGGGAGATTGTCGATAGGAGGTGGAACAATCAACTCCACCAACCCATCCATGCAGCAAGGTACTTCCTCAACCCTTCTTTTCTCTTCTCAGAGAGCTTCTCTGATCCTAATGGAGAGGTTATGGAGGGGCTCACAACATGCATTCAGAGGATGGAACTCGAGGTTGCAGTGAGAGACCTCATCGTCAAGGAGATGGATATATACAGGGAGGCAACTGGTAATCTCTTTTCTTCAGAGCTGGTTGTTAGAGGAAGAACCACTCTGCCACCAAGTATAAAATT